>JAZKJV010004332.1:0-241147 GCA_037367405.1 Ottelia alismoides | reverse complement strand
GTTTTTCTATTCGAGCAGACCCTCCAATGGAAGTGCTTTGTGAAGGCAATGGCAAAAATTTACAATTTTAGGGCATGGGGCCCTCTACCTCAAGGACCAAAGAGGCCTCTGATGTGACACATTAGGCAACGACAATCTCTTCTTCTGCATAACAAAAATGGGTCCAGTGTTCAAGATATAAATATGGGAAGATAATGGTGGTTACTTTCTAAATTCAACCACTGAAAAACCCACCTATCGGAACGTCTAAAAAGATATAAAACTGTCATTGTGGTGACCTGTTGATTTTTATCAAAAAAACTATTTTATGTTATTTATACTCCTAAACTCAAAGATATAGCGATATGTACGGGAGTGACGAACTCAGGGAGACAAACTGTGAAAAATAAGGTAAATAATAGAGGGAATAAAGTAAACGAGTTTTCTAATTTATTTATATTTAGGGAATTTCTAGATTATTATTTTATTTTAGGAAATTTATATTGTTTTTGTAATTTTATATACCTATAATTAGAAAAAATAGCTATTTGATTTTTATCTTTTTTGTATTTATTTTGTACTTTTTATATTTCTATTTGTGTTTACTATTTTTATGAACATTTAGAGGGTTTTTAAAATTTTTATAGTTTTGCATTATTTTTAAAGTAAAAATTATTGAAAACAGCGATTTATTTTTTATTTTAAAATAGTAAACAATAATAAAATATTTTTAATTTATTTTTATCAAAAAGTAGATGAAAATATCTTCTAACAAGGTATTATACGTATTTTTGTGATTTTTCTAAAATTAGTTATGTATTTTTTAAGTTTTTATGTATTCTGATTTTCTATTGGTTTTCAATATTCAATTTTTACTATGTTTTTTGTGCAAAATACTGAAATATACTGCAACTTATTTTTATAGGATTTTTATAGATATTTTTATATTTTTATATTTATAAGTTTGTGTATTTTGTATTTATAAATTTATTTAAAAATTATAGTTATTTTGAAAATTGTTATAATATTGTATATGATATAATATATGTATTTTTATGTATTTTTATTTTATTTTTTATATTTTATTTGATTTTGATATGTATTTAATATGTACTATATTTAAAATACAGTTTAAGGGTATTATCGTAATATGCAGAATATGGTAGTACTGTGCATGAAATACAAAAAAGTGAGGGACGTTTGTGCAAAACTTCTAGTAATCGTGTGATGTTTCACGTATAAGCACAGCTTCAAGGCTTGTTTGAAATAAAGTAAATGTCTAAGGAGAGTATGTAAAATGCCTAAAATGTCGAGAATGCGCGTGCTTCACGCGTGTCTTCGCTTCAGCGGTCGATAAGCGGTGGCTCTTCTGAAGCCGGACGCGTGGTTAAATCCACTGCATCTAATTGGGATCTGATGGCTAGGAAGTTTCATTCGATCCGATGGTTGTCCTTAGATTTGAAGGGCACTTGAGTTCTTCTCCAATTGTGTAGAATGCGGCGGCAACTTTGGAGTTCCGTGCTCGGCGATTCTGATCGTAAGCAAGGCGAAGCGGTGGTGTTCTGTCGATGTTCGATCTCAATCACGTCTCTGGATTGCGATTCGCAACACGATTTGATCAGTTGTGGTTGCAATTGGAGGCTTGTGATGGTGCCTCTCAAACTTGATGGATATGTTCTCCAAGGCAGAGGATCTGATAGTGCAAATCTGTGCTTCGAGGCGGCAAGACCGAGGATGTTTTACTCTAAGCGGCGAAGGGATTTGCAGGCGGCATACTTCAGCGATTTAATTAGATGCGACATCGATGCTTCAGATCTACAGTGATGCTCCAAGTGATACGATTGGTGAAGGAGGTCCGAGTGCTGCTCTATCGAAGTTTGAGGCTTTCATCTCAGGTGAAGGTCGATAATGATGATCAGACGGACTTCATCTAATAGTGATCAGATGTGAATCCACATTCCTAGAGGTTTATTACTCCTCAAGCACCTGCAACAAATTTAATACTTGAAGCACAAAGCCTCATATCCAGACAGAGAAGGAATAATAAATGGATGGGCGATGATCCTCTGATGAAGGTGAAGGATGAGGATCGGAACTCAGATCCTAAGGATCTGAGATGAACATATCGTGGAAGGTAGAACTGCAGCGATGAGGTTTGGACAGTGAAGATGATCGAGGATCGGAGATGGCGAGGAAACCGAGAAATTTGAGAAGAAAAAGTTGATAAATCGAGAGGAAAAATGAGGGAGAAAAAGAGGAACACAGGAGAAGAACTAGAGGGAGAAGAAGAGGAGAAGGATTCTAACCTGGAATGGGGAAGGAACGGATGAGGTTGCCTGTGGAGCTGAAGCTCGAAGAGTTCCAGCTGATCGTAGCCTTGACCGCGATTGAGGGAGGCTTCATGCAGCGGCGGAGTAGAGCTTCCACGCCGACGATGATCTCCCCAATCCTCCTTGCTCCTCGCTTCAAAGGAGAAGTGGCTCTCTTGCACCGAGCCACTCCGGATCTCCCTGGAAATGGTAAATAATGACATATGATTTTGAAATGAAGGGGGTGCATTTCCTTTTATAGAAGAGGGAGATGGAGGTCGACGGGGCGCGCAATAGGTTGTGGGGCAAATGGCCCGACGACCGGGCTGTTGGGTCATTGGCGGAGGAAGAAGGGGGCAAGAGGGAAGAGAAGAAGCTGTAGAGGAAGAAGAGATGGGGGAGAGAAGGGAAGGGAATAAAAATAAAATAAAATAATTAATAAAAAATAATTAATTAAATAATAAATGAATGAATGAATAATTATATTAAGTAAATAATTAATTAGTTAAATAAATAAATTAAATAAATAATGATTAAATAAATAAATAATTTTTATTTATTTTAAAACTAATAATAAATTAATAATAAATTATAAAAATATAAGAAATGACCTAAATTCAGTAAAATAAGATTAAGATACGTTGTATACTTTATACCAATAAGATCTCAAACCCTACTTTTTTGCATATTAACTCAGAAATTAGTGAAATCAGTTTCAATTGATAGCTAATTCTATAAAACAAACTTTAAAAGTGAGTAGGTCTAATTCAGAGTTCATATGGTCGAGTTATGAGGTCTGGAGGTTTAGGGTCACAGCTTCGTAGCTTTGGGATTTATTATCATTTATTTTAAGTTATATTTTTATAATTTTAAGTGATTTTTATAAACACATTAGAAGAAGAATTAAGTTAAACGGGGTTCAGAATAGTTAAATATAAAATAAGAAAGGTCTTTATACATATAGTACATGAATACAAAGGAGTCCAAATGTCAAAACTCGCACGTTTTATTCTAATATTTTTTGATATTTTAAATAAATAGTATTAGTTATAAAAAAAAAGTTTAAAGAGAGTTTGGCCAATTTGGAGTTTTTTTATAAATACTTATGAATCTTGGAAGTTGGCTTTTACAACATTTTAGGTTCATCATAATTAGCTATTTATACATTAAATATTTTTTTTGATAATATATGTGTATTATTATAAACAACTTTTGTGAAGAAAATATTTTGATTTGAGATGATCTGAATGGTAAATAAAATAGGTAAACACATGTACAAGGTGAAAATATGTTAATGTATATTTGTGATCTTGATTTTCTGACATTTTTATAAATTAGGATCCTTATCTCCCCCTACTTATTTATTTTATCGACCAAGTCAATATTGACCTGGTCTCGAGGTTAGGATCAATCTGTACATATTTTATATATGCATCCTTCTTTTCTTTTCTTTTTATTTTTTCTTTATTATTTTATTTTAAATAAATACGTGTTAAATATATAATATTAACAAATATGGTTAGAATGTTAATTAGTGAGAATTAGTGAATATTTACATGTATTTTACCCAGGATTTTAGCCAAAATGTAAAGATAATGGTGATGAATCATGGATTCATCATTCCCCTATACTATACCTTTATTAGTCCCTTAGCAAACACTTATTCTATAAATACGTGAAAGCAAAAAGAAAAAGGAAAAGAAAAATAAAAGAACTTAGAACATGTTTGTTTCTTTAAACCGAATTTCACTTCACCCAAAATCAAGAACTTGGAATAGGCCTTTGGATTAATAGTTTGTCAGAACCTCATTAGAATTAGGATTTAAGTCCCAACAACCCTCAAGTTCCACAAATCCCTATCCAGGTTCACCTCAACAGCCAGCTCAGATCCACCCATTCATCACACAAACTATTCAGCTTTGAAGTCAATTTGTACTGTGTGTTAAAGTTGTTTAGCTTTTCCTGCTTGAAGAAGTAAAGCAATTACCCATCCCGATAATACACTTCCGTTTGGCCCTCATGTAGCTACTTGATGTTTGAGGAGGGGGCATTTCCTTCTAAGATCAGATCGTGCAATGTCCATAATCGAATAGAGAGAGAAGTAGAAGAATGGGAACAGAGATGGAGTATGACCAATGTAGTCACATCTCCTGTGAAGCTTGGCTAGTCTATGACCAGTGTAGTCACATCTCCTGTGAAGCTTGGCCAGTCTATGATCAGTGTAGTCACATCTCCTGTGAAGCTTGGCCAGTCTAGCCAAGTCTCCACAAAGATATGCAGGCTCTCTAAAGCTTGGACCATTGTGGTCAGTTTGTATTTGGTATTTGACTTCGTTATGGTAGAAAGTGATTGTTGCAATGCATTGATCTTTGTGCCCTTATGGATATAGCATCTTTTCTTCCATCCATTTTTTAAGGTCTTGGAAAAATAGTGCCAACATATCCTTCCCTCAGCCGTAGCTTTATTTCAACCCCACTCTCCTATCTTTAAATGTCAACGCCACTAGACAAAGATGAAAATGCACCATCAAAATGGACTGTCCTTCGCAATCCCATACAAGTTGAGCTAAGTATAGAGTGCATGATTTCAAAATAGATTCAAAAGAAGAAGAATTAAACAAATGACACTAGTTGAATTCCAAACACGGTCTCATGGAACCGAAAGAGTTAAGTCAAAAGACCTGAAGAGTCTTAATTCCACTTCCTAATAAAGTTCCTTTAGAATTAAGTAGATTAAGTCCTAAATCAATTTCCATCTTTCAGACTTAGATTCATTCAATCAAGAATCGATCTTGTTCTGAAAAATGCTAATGAATGCAACAAAATTTTTATGAAGTGAATTTTTGGATTAAGCTTTTTATGTAATTTTTAAAGAATTTTGCATTTTTCTACTGAATGTTAAAACTTTTAATTTGTTGGCTTTTTTGAAAGAGTTAGTAGATTAAATCAATTTACATGAATTTAAAAAAATTGTACATTTTACAAAGAGTTTTATACATATTTTATATATACAAAATTATGCAAATTTTATATAAGTTTTAACAAAAGAATTTTATTTACAAATTTTATATAATTAAGAATTTTATCCAAGTATTTTACAGCATATTTTATATACAACTTTTAAGACAAAAATTTTTAACTCATATTTACAGTTTTCTATCGGCTTTTAAAATCCCAAAATATATACCCATACTTTTAGAGTCATAATATTAAAAATACAATAAAGTATGAGTTATGGCTTCTGAAGTATATATAGAATATATATCCGACACCCCATATACTTAGCGTGAACTATGTCCTCATAGTGACCAAAGAAGCGATAAAGGAAGACATAACTCAGGCTAAGTATAGACCGATAAAAAGAATGTTATGCTATAATGACTCAAAGAATATTGAATAACGAATAGAAGTCAATCATCCCCTCGGTACTTAGGATCAACTAATCTTAAGGATAGGAGACTCAAAAATGAAGATGATCGAGGTCAAGAGAGTGTGCACAAATCAACGACTTGGCTTGTCCCCGGGTAAAATATCCCTAAGTATAGAGAAGAGTGTCAATAGTTGAGGGATAAGCGAGAGAGCAGATGATACAAAATTAAAAATAATCAAAATATGTTACGAGTGATATTATCCCCCTCTACTTAGGGTAGCAGCCAACGTGGCTGCTACATATAGTGTTTTCACCCATTTTTTTAAAAATTAAACCATGTATATTCATCTATATATCCCTCCTATATGTCATTCAAATTTCATCAGAAAGAGAGACTCCTATGCCCTCCATCTAGAAAAGGTCGATTACAACAAATCTGAGACCGTTAAAATTACCTGTTCTAGATTGAGGGCATAGGAGTCTCTGTTTCTAACGAAATTCGAATGACATATAGGAGGGATATATAGATGAATATACATGGTTTAATTTCAAAATAAAAAATAAAAAAATTGGTGGAAACGCTACATATAGCAACCACGTTGGCTGCTACATGTAGCAACCTCCCTATTCTCTATGTAATATAATATATAGTAAGATATTTATCCAAATTTTCCTACAATTTTTATAGTAATATTAGCAAATTAAAATTGCACTAAGCACTTAGGAAAAATAAGAAATACAGGGACCAAAGAGCAATATCAGAGAAACTTTCTTGCAAAAAATAACACAAACAGAAACTCCAGGGGCATCCAAACAAATTTCACCAATATAATATAATACGCACCTGGGAAGGGTATTTATGTAATTAAAATAATTCTAAGATACTGACATGCAAATATTCCCAAAACATTACACTCATGTTACAAACTAAAGGACTAAAAATAAATAGTAGAACCTAGAGGGGTGTCCTTGCAAAATGCCATTTGCCTCACATGGAGAGCCAAGTGAGTGAGTCAACAGAGGACTAAAGTACAATATCTATCAAGCTCAGGGGTTCAGATGCAAATATTACATATCTTTTTACAAGTCGCTGAATGGTTTAATACTAAATATAAATAATAAAAATGCGAGAAGTGTGTAATGCACAAGTCCATCCATGCACGCTCACGGACGGTTCTGATTAGATCATGAATGACCCACCATGCATACGATTCACTCAAATCCGAGGGTTGAGATTAAATCTGAAACTTATTCTTCATCTGACGACCACCAAGGTGCTTATAAGAACTAACAAAGAACAAACCCTGGAGATGCTTCGATCGGGCATAACTCGCTCCACAGATGACCTTCCGAGTTGTTGAGGTTCTCGTTATCTTCTTACCGGCAATCCGCAACTACTAGAGTCCTCAAGAAGGTCCAGGACCTAGAGATGGGTCCTGTAGGTCTTTGGTGTCAATGGGGTCCTGGAGGGTGTTTGCAGGATAAAATCCACCCCAGAAGGGGTCATTGAGCTCATATACCATCATAGAGATGTCTATGGCTCGAGAGCGAAGGTTCCCAACCAGGTGTTAAGTTAAAACAAGAGGGGGAGAGATGAGTGGATTCAATCTTTTTCGCAAATGGGGGATGATATCAAATCAACTCGATTAGCCTCACTTAACCGAGAAATAGGGAGACAGAACCACATGAAGGAGCTCCAGCGATGGGGTTTGAATCACCTTGAATTTGATCATCTCCTCACCTTGAATCGGGTAGAAGAACTTTTTGTCATGAAGAGCTCACACCAGGAGTGGATTTAGAGGGATTATGATGCATAAAAGATGGATCAACCCTCACTTAAAGCTCAGAGAAGGAGTTTTATAACAGAGGTGAAAAGGTATCTTGTAATTAGGGTTTCACCTCAATCGATGAAGATCGATTCGACATATTGCTTGGGCATGATTGAGGGGAATCAGATCAACATTTTCGTTCAGAGAGCTTAGCAAAATGATGATTAAATCGGGTGGATAAATGGGAGGAAATCGGGGACTTGACAACACTGATAGGCCTGGGGGTGAGGGGATGTTCATCGAGAGGTCAAGATGCCCGCACACTTGATTGGGCCACCTCAGCTTGCTAGACGACAAAGAAAAAAAATTCCAAAAACCTAGTAAATTCGATAAAAAAATAATAAATGATTTTATTTTTAAAAACTTAAAAAAATGTTTATTATTTTATGTACTATTTTATTATGATTTTTATTTCTTTTTACAACCATGTTTATTAGATGTTAATTTTTTACAAGTATATATATATAAGTATAAAGATGCCTATAAGTATGAACATCTAATAATGATTAGAAGAACAAGTGAGTTATGTTGTACGAGTATACCTATAGGGTATTCATGGAAGAATAAAGTTTTAAACATCTATTAGAAGAATGAGGTTCCGAACATCTATTAGAAGAAAACACTTATTAGAAGAATAAGTGATGTAAAAGTGGAAAATAAAGAGAACATCTTGCTAGTCCCTAGAATACACTTATTAGAAGAATAAGTGATGCAAAAGAGGAAAAATAAAGAAAATGGAAATAAATAAGGTAGAGTGATTATGAATTTCAAACTTGTGTTTACAAAATCCGAGTTTGGATCTTAGTGAAGACATTTAGATTGTTAGTTTGTTTGGAATCTCATTCCGATTAGGAAATGTGACTCGGCAACCCTAACCCTGGTTACTATTCACAAGGGTACTTCCTCCTCACAGATTACTATTCACCCACCCCAACCCAGCCCAACCCAACCCAGTCCAACCAAGCAACCAAACAGGCCCTAAGGTTCCATGTTCCTCTATCCAATTCAACTCAATAGCCTAGTCAGAACCATCCCTTCAAATGTATACCCTTCTAACCTTGAAATGACAAGTACTATGTGTGAACTGTGTTTGCTCTTCCTAGATAAATAGCTGAACTATCAAGTGATCTTTTCCTCTGATAACTCGTCCTCGAGGAGATGAAAAATTCTTCTGAGTTCAGGTATGTGCTAGTGTACAATGAATAAGGGGGAAGCTAGAAGAAGGAGAAAAGAAATAGAAATGGATAAGTGTAGTCGCATTTCCTTGTTAAGCTCAATCAATGTAACCGGGTCTTCATGAAGAAGCATGCCTTTTCTAGAAGCTTAATTTTTTTGGAGTTTTTGGTATAGGCTTTGTTTGGTTATTTCTTTGTTTGACATTTCTTTGCATTCTTAGCTTGCCCTGACGGATATAGAATCTTTTGTTTTACCTATGTTTTGGGGTCTTAGAAAAATTATGCTAGCATGTCATTCCTCATTTATTTCAATCCATTCCCCGATCGTTAGATGTCCATGCTACTAGAGGAACAATTGGATGGAAGTACCGATTCCAGTCGTCCCCACTAATGGTTCATGAGACACTCTTGATGAAGTGACCTAGTATCCTTCCGACTTAGACTCCAAGATATTTCAGCAACCCATCTTGGTTGATCTACGTGTTGAGTGTGAGGTATAAAGTCAAACCATTGTCTCAAGAGTCGTATGGATGTCATGAAAGGTTCTAGTGAGACACATTGAATCGACTTATGAACACAGTCTCATATAACCTAAAGAATTAAGTCAAAGTGATCGAGAGCAAACAGTCCATCCTTAACAGGTTCCTCTACAATTAAGTGGATTAAGGCCTAGACCAAGCTCCAATCTTCATATTTTATTCAGACTCATTCAATTGTCAACGTCATTCAAAAAAATACATATGTCGTACAATGCGAGATTTTTTTCTAAAACAATTATCTGTTTTTTTAACTTTTTATGGATTTATCAAACAATTTTACAATTTTTTATAGAGTTTTGGAAAACATTTTACAAAACTTTAGGAGTTTCTAGAATGTTACAAATTTTTATGGTATATTTTTTTTAAAAACAAAAGAGTTAGTGTATTCACAAGGAATTTTATATGAGGTATATATAGGTTTTATACATGTGTATAATGTAAATTTATGCAAGTATATACATGTTTTATTTGAATAATTTTAACAGTAATATTATTTACAGGATTTTTAAAATAATTTGAAAATATTTTCGCAAACATTTGTCAACCATTTTTATTTTTTTTAAAAAAATAAATTTACAAAGATTTTTCAAAATCATTTTTACAAAAAATTTTTACAAATATTTATAAAGAGTATTTTACAACAATTTTTCAAAGGATTTCTAAAGATTTCTCAAAATATTTTATAACCATTTCCAAATCAATTTGCAAAATAATTTCAAACCAATTTTCCAAAGGATTTTTGAAAAATGTTTATACATAGTTACAGTGTATTCTTTACAGTTTATTTATTGTATACCCTTATCCAGTGTAGTATATTGGCCATATTATTGAAAATATGAAAGTACGAGTTATGGCTAGCATATATATACATATATACAACCCCCCTACACTTAGCTCGAACTATGTACTCATAGTGATCAAAGAACATAAAGGAAGACATAACTCATGCTAACTATAGAAAAGCCTATACTGCAATGACTAAAAAATGGGAAGTCCATCAACCCCCCTATACTTAGGATTAACTAATCCTAACTATAACATACTATACACAAAGCGAGGATGATCGAGCGTGAGACTGTACAAAATAATCAATGAATCGACTTATCCCTCTTAAACTTAGGGTGAAATATCCCAAAGTATAGAAAAGCATTATCAACAAGTTACGAGACAAGCGAGAGAGTTGTCGAGTCACCTGCAATTGAGAGGCGGTCGTGCGGTCCACAGGAGGTGGGACTGCAGTTGATGTGATGGTCACTCACAAAGTTCGATAAAATTAAACAGCAATCAACCCACAATAAATAATTAAGCAATGAAATCAAAGTGGAATAAAATTTATTATAAACCCTACCAATAAATGTGTGTAGTGTGCAAGCATGCTCAGAGTATCGAACACATGGAACAGTGGGGTGTAGCGGTATTATTATTTATCTTTAAATAATAATGCAGGTATTGTATATATTTATCTACACCATATTTATTTAGTATTTTATGGGGTTTTAATTATTTAATTATTTTTTATTTATACTTTTCAATTTCAATTTTTAATTTCTTTTTATATTTTCTTCTTTTTAATTTCTTTTTTACTATATATTAAGTATATATAACTCTATATGTAATAATATTTGTTATAGGGTATATACACGTAATATATATAGTACATATATAAAATTCAGTAAATTCAAATAAAAATAGTCCTTTTTTATTTTTTTAAAGGATTTAAAATATTTTTAGGGTAGTATAATAACTAATAATAATATAAAACATATAACTATATATATGTATATAGGTATAATGTAAGGTATTCTATTTATAAATATAGCTATATATAGTCATTTTTTAATTGCAAAATAAAATATTTTTATTTAATCAAATATTCTTCTATTTTTGTGAATTTTTGGGTATTTTTTCTAATTTTTATATTTTTAAAATAGAAATATCCCAAATAAAGGAATAACAAAATAGATCGAATTGTTTTGATATTAAAAACATAAAATAGGTTCAAAATTTCTCAAAACTATTTTTAATATATAGTAATATGTATATATAAAAATAAAAGATAGAAAAAAAAAGCTTTTTGGAGGTTTTTGAAAATATTTTATACTTATTTTAGGGTTGGGAAGGTTATTTTTTGGGTTTTTCTTTTATAATTTTGCGATTTTCAGTATGTAGTGATAAAAAAATAATAGGAAACAATTAAATTTTTTGATTTTTTTAATGAAGGTTTTATATTTTTTGTATTTTTAAGTCAAACAAGGAATAAATGTGCTCTTTTTCATATTTAATAAATAGGAAATGCGAAAAAAAATCTAAATAAAATATATGATGTGAATTAACATTTAATCAGGCATTGTTTCACGATTTTTGGAGCATAAGAAGTATTTATAGAAAATGAAAAGACTAAATTAAATTTATACAAGCTGGTAGGGGCATTTATGTAATATTAAATAAATATAAGGGTGCACATGGAAAAACACCATCATTTCTGAACTAAAATTTGATTTTTAATACAAAATTGTAATTCAAAAACCCATAGTGGTATAAGTGATATTTACCCATAGAGGATTAACTTGTAATATTTAAAAACTACAGCGGTTCCGTTGCAATTTCTCCACAAACTTTTATATTTAACTAAATATTTACAACACTCTTTAATAAATACAAAACGTGCAGATGGGGGTTTTGTAATTTACCCACTTAACGCCCCTTTGATCCAATCGTTCCTTGTGCACCGCATGACAAGTCTGATGGTGGAGGGGACATAACGATTCGATTTAATTGGATGACCCAGATTAGAATTGGGATGTGTTATTGATCCTACAACTCCGGAGGGGTCTGGATGTATAACCAAGAACATCTACCGAAACTTGCTTAGATCGATCCATTCTCCGTACTCCGACGGTTGTTCCTCGCTCTGATGACAACTTTATCTTCCTAGGCGTCCTCCATAGCCGCAAGAGGTGAACAATAGGGTCAATGTGTCCTCGATGGAGATGTTGTTCAAGTGTGGCTTGGAGGTGTTGTAGGTCTTCTATTTGGCTCTAGATGGCTCTTCTAAGCCTCTAACTTGCACAAAATATTTCCTTGGCTTGAGGAAAAAGTGTTGGGTCCAAGAATAAAGCTAGAAGTTGCATGGAATGGAGGGACAATGATGCTTCGATGAAGGCAAAGGAGCGAGCTTTGGATCATCTAAATTTGTGTAGAATCTAGGATGAAATGATAGAGTTTTTGCGAAGAAGATGATAAGGAATAAATGGGATGGTTGACGGGGCGATTAACGGGTCGAATCTCGATGAATTTGAGCCTGGAGCTCGAGCTCCATGTGAAAAAAATCTTTGGATTTTACCTTAAACTAGGAGCTAAACACAAGAATTAATGTGATGTAAAGAAAACGTGAATCAAAACTAACCTATTAACAATGAAGAAAGGCCTCGACTTGGTCGGAAGACCAAGGAGGCAGAATTGGTGGGGGCTTGCTCTGGCAATCATCTGGATCTCCTCCTCCAGGCCTCCTCCTCATCGCAGGACCTCGATTCTACCTCCTGTCACCATGTAGATTTCGATTATGGTGGTATAAGGTGCTAAGAAATGAGAAAAGGGAATCAAACTCAAAAAAGGCGACGCTAGGACCCCATCGATGGGTCCTTGACCATTCTGATGGTTCCATTAGGTGCGGAGGAGCTCTAGCTCTGTTTTGAGCCCCCTGCGGGCCTCTCTAGTGGCTGGAGCGGCAAGAATTGGCCGATCGAAGAGGCCTCATTTGACAGTTCATCTCTATTCTTCCAAGGTATCTCACAGCCGTCCGAATGATCAAGAATACCTAGTGGAGCAACTATCATTGGATGAAGTAGTTTCAGAGCCATCTGATCCATCTGAGGGATCTAATCTCAGTCATCCAGTGTGAAGCGATATATGCACATCTCGATCATCCATGTGGATAAGTGAAGACCCATCTGCCATTTATCACACAAGTGGGGATAATTTTGCGCATTATACCCTCACCTTTTTGTATTTATTATTTAGTAGTTAAAATTTTCTCCACAGTTATATTTTTTAAAATTTGTAATTTGAACCCCAAGCTTTCCATTATTTACATTTAGGTCCAGTACACATCACCTCACGTGCGCCTACACGTGGGGAGGTGGGACATTTTGCATCTAAACCCCTATGGGTTTCTGTATTTTGATTTAGTACATTAGTTTCCATATTCAGTGTATTATTTTTGGAAAAATTGCATGCGGGTTTTTAACTTTTTGGATATTGCAAATATACCCATGCTAATGTGTTTTATATTGATATATTTTGGGGATTTTTGCATGGATGCCTCTAGATTTCTTTAGGGTGATCTGTATTGCATATATACTTTCTATAAATTGTAATATAGTTCATGCTAGTATTGTATTTTCTTTTTATTATTTCTTTTATCAAAGATCATTTATGCTCTAAAATTCTAAAAAAATTAGGTTAGAAGCCTTAAATTTTGTCTATAACATATATAAATTTTGTCTATAACATATATTTTTACTGTCATTTTTATTTAATTTCCTATTTATTAAAATTAAAAATAGAGCATTAGTCTCCTATGTACATTTAAAAATACATAAAAATTATAAAATTGCCTGTAAAAGTTCCAAAATAGAGTATCTTTATTATTGTATTTTGCAACTCCAGACCAAAAATTGCTTAAATTTACAAAAGAAAAACACTGAAAATTAAAAAACCCAAAAACCTTATAAAAATCATTAAAAATTGGTTAAAACCCCAAAAATATTCATTTTTATTTTCTGATTTTTTATATTATATTTTACATTAAAACTAGTTTTGGAAATTTTGAGATATTTATCTTTTTCTAAATTCTAAAACAATCAGGTCTATTATTATAATTCCATATTCTGACATTTTTAATCAATTAAAAAATACAAAAAATTGGCAAAAAAATATAAGAAAATTAAAAATAGAGAAAAACAATAAAAAAATTTAAAAATATTTTATTTTATAATTTTTGACAAGTTATATTTATAAATATAATGCCTTATATATAGGTAATATCTATATTATTACTATGTATTACTTATAAGTATTATTAATTATTATAAATTTCTATAATATTTTTTAAAACCTTTAAAAAGTAAAAGGATTGTACTTTATTATATATATACTATTTTTATCCTATATAGTAATTATATTATACTTATATATCTACTTATTACATATTAAAAAGAAAAAGTAAGTAAAAATATGAAAAATGTAAAAGGAAAATAAAAATATAAAATTAAAAACAAAAAAATATAAATGAAAATTCGATAAAAATATAAAATATTAAAAACCCACAAAAATATACAAATAAAAAGACAAGAGAAGGAAACTTTTGGTTTCATTCCCCAATATATCATGTTTACTCCCTGAGTTCAACACTTTATGTACTTACACCTATACACACTCTTTGTAGAGTTATAATAAATTTTAACTCCACACACATATTGCAGTGCTCTATCATTCAATTGTGGGTTAATTGTTGTTTGATCTAGGTATTGTGAGCTGTCGCCAGAGCGACAGTGTTCTTGCCTTGTGAGAAAACATTTGCCCCTTGTAAAAGCCATGTCAACAGGGGGGCCTTGGAAAACTGTGTGGCTAAAAAAATAATGAATAAATTTAAAATAAACCTTTTCACAATCCAAGAAACTAGATCGCTTGAGCCATTTTGGAAACAAAAGTTTCCATTGCTTGACCACTCAAGATTCACCTAATAAACATCTATGCCCCCCCGGTCAGACAAAGACTCATTCATTCACCATTTAAAGGTGTTGACTTACTCTAATGAAGTCCGCATCCTTGCGGGCGACTTCAAAATATTCTGTTTTCCCAGCGAATCTTTCCCTCAACTTCACACTCCCAAAAACTCTCAGACTGGATTACCTCCATTGAACTACTGAACCTTAGATACCCAACCTCATCCTATATCTAGATTGACACTACCTAGGAAGAATGGGCTATATTGGATAGATCCTTATATTCTCACCACTCCTTGAGCTGTCCCCAATGCTTAAACTCCAGACACTCCCTAAAACCTTCTCCGACCACGAACCACTAGTGGCAATCAATTCCTCCCTTAAACCAGTAAGACCCTCCTTTAAATTGGAAGCCTTTTGGTTATATACTGTTGAAACTCCTTGTACTTCCCAGGAATTCTATTTGCAATATAACATTTCGTATCTAGATCGTCTGCCCATATGTTTATAGGTAATATAACATTTTAAATTATGTTAGTCCTATTCTTTTTTCTTCGATTCCCAGTTGACTGAGAGGAATATTTGCTCATACACCTTATGAATTATATGATGAGTTTTAAAGGTATCTAATTAATATTTGGTGTTTTAAACTTTTATCATTTCTTGTGATGTTAAAACCATGACTATCAAAAATTTAATATTTTTATTTAGACTTGTAGTTACAAGTGTCTAACTTGATGGTTTATGTAGGTTTAATTTGAATTAATATCATTTTTTCATTTTTATGTCTACTTGTATTTTTTATTTTGGCACTAACATGCATGCGATCGATCTTTTGTATTTTGATTTTGAAGGTTTTTTTTTGTGTAATGGTCTTGTGAATGTTTAAACTTTAAAATATGTAAACAATATTTACTGAATTTATTTATTCAAATGAAAAGTATTATAATACTAGGTAAATTGTATTTATAACATTTTTTATATTTTGTATTTGATTTTGTGTGAATTACTTAGTGATACAATTTATGTTTATTTAAGTACTATCTTAATTTAATTTTAAGAAAATTCTAGCTTGTTACACGTACATATGAGTAGCATTAAATTATAGTAATATTATACTCATGATTAATAATTTCAATGATTTAATTAGTGATAATAGCAATTATTAATGTTTTTAATTTGTAGATATTTAATATACTCGATATTTAATTCTAACAAAATGCATGACATAAAGTAATATAGAAGTTCTATTCAAGGTGTTTTTTTGAAAAAAAATGTTGCAATGTGTAACCTAATATATTTATACTATATTTTCTATATTTAATTTTTAATTTTTAATTTTAATTTGTATTTGAATATTTAGAAATTTTAAATTGTGAAATGAAATTCGTATTAAAAACCAATCCCTATAAAAAATCCTAGATCCAATTCTAAGTCTAAAATACAGCAGGTATTTTTGATCTATATTATTACGGATTATAAAGATAAAAGCAAGAAAAATATCATACAAAAAGAAAACATGATATGATTTCTACAAAAATCAAGAAAGGGCATTATTATCAAAAGCCTATTTTTACATATATTTATGAGTTATAAAATGTGAGAACTAAAAAAAACTAAGTAAAGAAAGCTTTCTTCTTTAGTGAGATAGTAGACCATCACCATTATAGGTGGCAGTCAACCTCAATTATAACTAGTAGTCAACCTCAATTATAACTAGTACTAGAGAGTAGAGGATGCGATAGATAGTTGAACTTGGTGCTGAATATATTAAAATCTTCGATGTATCTATCTTTACAACATCAACAAAGGTTTCAAATGCCATCTCTCTCTAGGACTACTTTTTTAGAAAGAGGATGGGAATTTCATTTCAATCAAAAAAGAGTCAACACTTCGGACGCCAAATATTAGTCATCACCCGAAAGTCAAAATCCAGACAAAAAGAGGAGCAACAAAATAAAGAAGACTTAGGGCCCAACATTTAGTACATTCGACGAGTGACGCTAAACGTGTATCAAAAGCATAAGTAGATTTCTTTATCAAAATACTTAGCAATAATAGTGAGGAGCTTCATGCAAGGCTGATCGGCAATAGGTCATTTCTTTGATTCCTGGGAGGCACCGTGGTGTCTTTGTGCGATGGCGCTGATTTGGGAATACTCGGTTCTCGTATGATAGGAAAACAATAGTGAAGACCAACGATATTAAAAGTGAAGAGGTCAATAGGGCTTAGGGGCTTGTATCGGTAATCAATACTAATGCTCAAGTATGAATTTGGCGTCATCTTTAAGCTTGTAGTGGGTGATGAGAGGTGCCCTGGTACATCCTCAAGCAACACTCCCTTCAAGTCTACCACCAGATCAATGTTTGGGAAGTAGTTATTTGCCAATGGAATAAGGAGATATGGGTGGTGTTATGATGCATAAAAAGCCATCAAAGGTAACACTAATAGTATGAATATTAAGTGAGTTAATAACCGTTAGTGAAGGGGCAATGAAGTAGGAGATGATCAAGGTTCTCCTCATCATTTAGGTAAAGGGGGCGGACGTTGGTAGTTGAGATGGAGGTGTCGTGAGGTTGACCTTGTGTTCTTAATTATTGGAGGATGAAGAACCAAAGGAAAAATGATATGTTTGGGTGAAATGGTTTCTTCCAGAATTTCTCATTCAGTCTAGGGCCAAGTCCACCATGTGCAAGAAGTTTGTAGATTTCATTTGTCAGTTGGCGGTTTGCAACCACACTTGGAGTGGAGATGAGGTCATTTGTTTTGTGTTGCAGCGAGATGCTTGAAAGAAAGTGGTTAAGGGTGGCAATTTTAGCTGAAGTCGAGCAGCGTTTGGATATGGCCTTGACCTAATTTTATTTTTCTCGTAGGGTGGATAAGGCTTTGTCAAGGCCAGAGAGTTTATTTGAGGTAGTGATCCAGAGCGTAGATGTTTTTTGTAAGCAAAGGTGGGTGTCCGTTGATGCTGCCCGACCATAATAGTGTGTTTGAGATGGATCCCACAAGAATGGTGTAGTGGTTCCTTATCGAGTCCTTTTTTTTTGATGGCTCTCAAGCATGGGGAGTCTTTATGGCTTGGTTTTTCAAGGATAGGAATGGGGCAACTTCTATGTTAACGTCTCTTTTTAAGGTTGGAGAGTAGCATGTTATGGTTCTCTTGAATTATGACCCGGGCCTTGGAAAGCATGGCATTATAGAATATTCGAGATTTTAGATACCCCTGTCATCATTAGATTTTGGTCTATAAATGATTTTCCGTTTTGCACGATGTTTATTTTTGTCCTCATTCCAACCATTCCAATGGAAATGCCATCTGACTTTATCGATATTTCCCAACATCTATTTTGAGATTTTTAGAGTGGAAAGTGTATGAAATATCCGTGAGGTGAGTGTTGCATTCAAAAGTGTGATTCTTGATGGGAGGCTCAACATTTTTTATTTCTATCCTAGGAGTTTTTTCTTGATTTTCTATGAGGAGTAGCCAATCCAGTCTTTTAAGGATTTTTGGTGATCAGGAAACCCCCAATTAATTGATCAGGAATGGTGATCCGTCCAGCCAAAGAGGTTTGAGGAAAGGCTCATTTCGTCTCCGTCAGGTTTAAGAAGTGTAAAGTGGATTTGTCATCATTGATGTAAAGTCATGTGATCTAGAATTTTAGGAAGACGAGGTTGTCATTGACGAAGAGCATCTCAGTAATGTGAACCTCGCTTCATGGTAGATGGAAGCCTTCGATGAGACCATTCTTAGTTAGGTTTTGAAGCATTCCTCAGAGGAGGTTGATGATGTTAATGAAAAGGAAGGGGGATAGAGGGTCTCCTTATCGCATCCCACAAGATGATTTGAAGAATCCAGAGATGGAGTTGCTGACCTTTAGTGAGATGGCTATATGGAGCATGACTCGTATCTATCATATGAAGAGGTCAGGACAACTTGATAGCAAGTGCTTTTGATATTACACTCCAATTTAAAGAGTCAAAAGCCTTGTTAAGGTCGATCTTTAGGACTATGACTTTTGTTTTTCTCTTGCTCCAATGCGAAATGATGGCGAAGGCATCAAAAGGCCCCGACCTCTAAGGAAGGCACATTAAGAGGAGGGGATAAGGCTTGCCAGTTTAGGGGACCACCAGTTTGATAGGATTTTGGATATTATCCTTAGTGGCATGTTGATGAGGCTGATGGGGCGATAGTTGCCGATGTTACTTAGGTCCCCTTTCTCATGGATTAAGAATATGATTAAGTTGTCCATGAGATCTATACCACAAACCCAAGCCATCATCCTCCTTTGAGTGCATCATCGTCTTCCAATGGACCAAAGCAAGGCCTTGGTCTGCCCTAGAATTCGTCCAAAAGAAACATGTCTCATCAGAGACTCAATTCTATGGTGTATTTGTAGGGAGCAACCTAGAGGACAGAAAGAAGGTGGGTATCATAGACAAAACCATCTTCAAATAACAAAAGTGTCCTCCATGCAATAAACATGTGGCCAACCGTCCTGTTAGCTTACGCTCCATCCTCTCTACCACGGCAACGAATATGCCTGACACAGAGATCCACAAACCAAGGGTAGCCCGAGGTAGTTGATAGGGAGTGTCCCAGTAGAGAGCTCAGCAAAATCCAGCAAACCTCAACCTCCTCCATGTTGAATGGGATAAAAGTAGACTATCCCCATTGATCTTGAACCCATATACCATCCCAAACAGGTCAAGTACTGCATCAGTACCATCTGTTCGTGCTCCCTGCCTACACAAAAAAAATGTTGGCAACCAAATGCTGCAATGAAGGTATCAACCAGCTATCAAGACGATAGCCTTTACAGAAGCCACCATCCTCTGCATGAGACACCATTCGAGATAGAGCATCTCCCACCAAAACAAAAAGGAGAGGTGCCAAGGGACACCCCCCTACATCCCCTGTTGAGGCGGGAAAAAATCGCCCACCCTCCGACTATTCACTAATAACGAACAAGACATTTGCCACATCTTCATCCAACTAATCCACTCATTGGGAAAATGAACAACGCCCAAATGAAGTTCCAGCTCACTCGATCATAAGCCTTGGTAAAATCCGTCTTTTATAGGAGTCCTTCCACCTTCCTCCTCCGGTCCGCAATATTCTCATACGCCAAAGACCACCCCATACAACAATTGTCTCACGAGAACAAGAACTTATATGAGACATGGATAAATAATAGGAAGATTTTCAAATATGATCAGAAACATCTTGCCTTTGACACCCCAAAAACTAAGACAAAGAAACATAAGCCTAATTGATTTTTTTAAAAGATTTTTCACAATTGTTCTCCATTAAAATTTTGCAGTATTGGTTATCTCCCTCCCTTTTTACAATATCATTTGTACTTCTACTTTCTTAAGCAATTAACAGATGTGTCTCTTGGGTTAGTTTTCATCCATTCTCTTTCCAAACGGACGCTATCTCATGGGTACAAGTTTGGAAAGAGAAATAAGGGTGCACGTGTAATTTAAAAAAAACTATGGGGCACAACTATAAGAATTTTATTAAATCAGGTTTTGGTTTGTATAAACCATGATTTGACTAACGACAAAACTAATCTGAGGGGCACAATTGTTAATTACCCAAGAAGGTAGGGGTACAACTAATATTGCAAAAAAGGAGTATAAATGATATTGCAGAAACAAAGGAGACAACTGTAAAAAAAACTCTTGTGTTAAATTGGGGACACATGCATTATGTAAAATCACCAAGGTGCAATATTATGTGTGGTGGTTTACAATCACCATTCCAACCTTAAGGGCATGTTTGGTAATTGGGTTGGATTGGAGTAATCTATTATGAATAAAGCTGTTTGGATAGTTACGAGGATTGGAATAAGGAATGTGATGCGATTTACATTGATTTGTGATGGAATTCCAACTCAGAAATACAGAAGGGCAAACCAGATTACCTTAAGGCCCCGTTTGTTATGCAGGAATATAGGGGAGAATGGAATCACCATTCCTCTATCAATTCCATTCAAGTGTTTGTTAGATCATATTAAGGCAGGAATACCGATAACAAAGGAAACCCGATTCCCTCATTTATGGGAATGCCATTCCTAGGTACCCCCTAGGAATTGGGATTCCATTCCTTACAAATGCTAATGAATGTATTCTTCTTATATATTTTTTTAATTAATATATCATTGTTACAAATATATGGTTATCGACATGGATATGTGTTTTTTATTTTTTGGATATTTTTTTGGACGCCGACATGGATATGGCTGTTTTTGGATATGGATATATGGACATTGACTTGGATACAAATATATGGAAGCACAAAATCGGATAAGTTACAAATATATACTTATATGGACACTGACAAGGATATGGGATATTTTTTTGCGGATACGGATATAGATACAGTTCATTTTTTGGATACGGATACAAATATGGATACAAGATATTCCAGTGGATATGAATACATATATATTAGCATGTCTATTATATGGATAAAATACATCATATATGATTTTTTGTAGATACGGATACAAACACGGACATGTATTTTTTTATTTTTTTTCTGGATATGGATATGGGTAGGGATATGAGATTTTTTCTAATATCGACATGGATACGGATGTAATTTTTAATTTTTTAAAGATATGGATACTGATTATATTCTAGTGGATACATATACGAACATGGATATGGGTTTTAATTTTTTTGCACATATATATATATGGACATGGATGATGATTTTTTTGTAGAAATGGAAATGGACATGGAAATGGATTTTTATTTTTTTACAGCTATAGATATGGATACAATACCATCTTTAGTTTGTTTAGGATATTGATACATGTTACATTTTACTGGATACATATACAGACATGGATATGTATTTTTATTTTTTTGCAAATACATATTACCCATAACATTTTCAATTTTTTTAAGATATGGAGAGGGATATGGTAATAAAACATTCTAGCGGATACGGATATGGATTTTTTTTTGAATAACATGAGGGTGACCTCCCGAGATGGGATTCACCTCAAGAACGTTGTATTAATATAATAAAAAAGAGTACATTTGGCAGAGATCCAGAACCAATATAGAGATTTACATTGGGCGAGTACATTCTCCGGATAAAACCTTTGATTTTTGAAAATGAGATCATTCCTCCCCCCCCCCCCAAATTGCCCAAAGAACTGCAAAAGGTAGAGCGCAATCATCTGTGGAGTTTCCTCCCACCGACCTTACCATCCTCCAGAGTTCCGCCATACCCCCTGTCGAAGACCACGGTGCGCCAACCTCCTTCCAAACATGTTCAGACGCTGGACACCTGAAAAACAAATGATTTGCATCTTCAGCATGTTCACCACATTTGTTGAACCGCGTGTCGGGAATGTTAAACAGATTTCCCCTCCTTACTTTATCACATAATCTTCCCCTCCTTAAACACCAGAGGAAGACCTTAACCCTGCAAGGAATTCTGTTGGCCAAAATAATCTTCATATCCGAGTAGAGTTCTAAATCTATAGACGCAGTGGTCCCCTTAAACTCCATGTAAGCCTTCTTTGTAGAGAACCTTCCCTCAACCCACTCAAAATGATCCCTCACATTTGTAAAGCCTTCTGGCCTCGGCAGTTCCGACTGCATTCTGTTTAGCTCCTCTGCACGCTGGCTTAAGAGAACTGACACGAACTGCGGATCCTAGGACTCCGATGTCCCGACTTGCACTAAAGAGCTCTCCTTCGTCGCTGCCAGCGCAAAAAGCCTCAGGAATCTACTGCTTAGCGGCCCATCCCCCGTCCAATCGTCCTGCCAGAACCTAAAACTCTCCCCGTCTCCAACCTTTGGCCGCAGCTTCAGTGCCAACATGGGTAGAACTTCCCGTACTCCGCTCCAAAGTGGGGACTCGAACCGCACCCTCCCTACCTCTAGGGAGCCCCGCACCCCGTAGAGCTCACGCAGAAGTCTAGCCACCAACCTATCCGAATCTCCCCAAATCTGAAGGACCCACTTTGACAACAATGCCTTATTCATGCACGCCACATCCCGAATCCCTAAGCCTCCTTCACCGCGTGGTCGTATCAGCTCTTCCCATCCGACTAGGTGCATCCCTGATTTTTGCTGCTTGCCATCTGACCAGAAAAATCTTCTCATCATGTACTCGAGCCTCTTACGTACTCCCACTGGCATCAATCTCGTGGAGAAGAAGAATATAGGAATCGCCGACAACACGTGCTTCAGAAGGATCAACTTACCCCCTCTAGATAGGGTAGCTGCCTTCCACCCAGCCAACCTCTGCTCCATTCTCTGCAGTATCACGTCCCAATCTGACCTTTTGAGCTTTCCCACCCTAAGCGGAAGTCCCAAGTATGAAATTGGCAGCTCTCCTAATGGGCAGTCCAACAGTCTTGCCATTCTACCACCATCATCACCCTCCATCCCAAAAGGAATCACGACCGATTTATTCTTGTTTATCTGAAGGCCCGAAATATTGCTAAACACCTCCACAATGAGCGCCCTTGTAGTCATGTCCTCCGTACCGCCCAAGAAGATCATAGTATCAACCGCATATTGTAAAAGCGGCACAGAGATGGTCCCATAACGGAACCCCTCGCACCACCCATCGTCTACCGCACGTCTGAA
Organism: Ottelia alismoides; assembly: GCA_037367405.1. Lineage (NCBI taxonomy): Eukaryota > Viridiplantae > Streptophyta > Magnoliopsida > Alismatales > Hydrocharitaceae > Ottelia > Ottelia alismoides. Next base: position 217,602 of record JAZKJV010004332.1, on the reverse strand, counting down.
CAGGAACGATAAGGCATCCGCCACCAAGACAAATAGCATTGGCGCCAAAGGATAACCATGTTGAACTCCCCTCTAAGGCTGAAAAAACCCCCTTCAGGTCTACCATTCACCAAGATCGAGTAGGAATCGGTTGTGACACATCTCTTCATCCAAGCAATCCACTGATCTGGAAAGCCACGCCGCCTGAGAGACACCCACAGAAACCTCCAGTCCACACAGTCGTAAGCTTTCTCATAGTCTATCTTCCGCAGCAGACCTTTCTTTTTCTCACGTCTCCATTGGAGGAAGATCTCCGAAGCCATTATCAAACCATCTGCCATCTGCTGGCCATGTATGAAAGCCGATTGTCCTTGTAGAATCACTGTGTCGAGGAGCCTTTTTAATCTATTTGCAAGAACCTTTGCAACAATCAAATAGATGGCATTGGACAATGCAATCGGCCTGTAGTCCTCCACTCTCAATGGGTGGACTTTCTTTGGTAGGAGGAAAAGCAACGCCCTATTGACCTTCTCGAAGCCCCTGTTCTCTTCCCTAAACTCTTTGATCACATCCAAGACTTCATCCTTCAGCATGTCCCAGAACTCCCTATAGAAGGAGACCGGAAAACCATCAGGACCAGGGGAACCATCTGCATTCAACCCCCAGACCGCCTCTTTAACCTCTTCCTCGGTGAAAGGAGCCTCGAGCCCTGATGCTTGTTCCTCCGACAGCCCCTTCACCCCTCTCCCAAGCCACCCCAACCCTCCCCCTGCCTCCTCCTAGATGCTTCTACAAAATGCCTCCTCAGAGTACGCCCCAGCTGAGCATCCCCCTCCACTCTCACCCCTCCAACCTCCAGCTCTTGGATGTAATTCCGTCTTCTTCTGCCCGACGCCATAGAATGGAAGAATCTAGTATTTGCATCTCCTTCCCGTAACCATTTTTGCCTCGATCTCTGTCACCATTCTGCCTCCTCTTTCCTATCTTCCCTCATTAGCTCTTCTAGCAGTTGCGCTCTCTCCTGAAACTCCTCTTGATTCAACCCTCTCTGGTCATCCAACCCATCCAACCGCAATACTCCTTCCTGAGCAGCTCCCCTCCGAGCCCTTCGACTCGCCTTCACCGCCTTTCCATATGATGTCAGAAATTTTTTCAGTAAAGCCAGCTTGCTAGCTAGTCGAGACACAACCGAACCCTCCGGTCTCCAACTAGTCCAATGTGTTTTCACCTCATCCTTGAATCCTTCCTCCAACAACCAAGATCGTTCGAACCTGAAGAAATATATCAATTGTATGGAAAAAAAATCAAAATAGTTTCTATTTAAATTTGACTATAGATTCCTTATACGAAATATATCAATATGAAAAATAAGTTGGAGAATATTGATTATTTTTTCTACTTAACGAAATATATCAAAAGAAAGTTATTTTCTTTATATTTTTTCCTTTTCCAAACATAAGAAAGGAATGTGTCTCATAATAAATGTTTCAATTCCTAATATAAACCAAACAATGGAATGGAAAAACTTATTCCTTTCCATTTCATTGTTAATTCCATTCTTGTCTTGATTCCATTCTATAATAATTCCTTTCCAATCAAACAAACGAGGCCTAAGGTAACATGTTAACCAAACAAGCCCTAAGTCTTAGATACTGATAGAATAGTTGGAGTTCGTCCACGTCCATCTCACTCCAAAAACACAACTAAACGTACAAACTAGGGTATGTAAGCTCATAGCTCATTTTTTCTCTCGTGATCACGAGCTAGATCATTAAAATCCTTTTGTGCACATTTTAGTTACTCTTGTTCTCGCATATATATTAATGAGAGATCTTTTGTGACCAACTAAGCAGCACAGATTCTACTGATGATCTCACCCATCAACAACAACCCGGAGCCTTTTCTGCTAGCAGGCAAATCACATTCTCTCCCCCACCTAAGATGGCAAGTCACTCCAAAACAAGGGAGTAGATCGTCTGTTGTAATAGAGCAAACATTGTATTATAGTGGACGTCTGATCAGGATCGGACGACCCTCCTAGAGGATTGGGGATAGTGGGCTCCCTATGAGAACTGTCCGATCACGATCGTACGATTCACTGTAAAACAACACCTGTTGTATTACAACAGACGATCGTCTTGCCCAAACCAAGTGGAAGAGATGAGATCGGATCGTCTGCTGTAATATAACGGGTGTTGTATTACACGAGACCATCCGATAAAGATCGGACAGCCCTCATATGAGGCCGGAGATAGTGGAGCCCTTATAAGGGCCGTCTAATCTCCATCTGACGGTCCGTATAATACAGCACCTGCTGGGAAGAGAACGTCATGCATTCGCATGGCAAATCGTATTCCCTCCCCCGTCCAAGATGGCAAGTCACTCCAAAACGAGTGGAAGAGATCGACGTGCACATGGCGTGGATGTGAAACGAGATGAGATGATTGACGTGGCTCTCAAAGAGGTGCGGCTTCACATGGATTCCCTGACAAATTTGGCACCCCATTTCCTTCCCCCTTCCCCTACATATCCTCTCTAGTTCAACTCTCGTCACCATCACAGCCCCAGGCAGACCCTTGACATGCATGGGAATTTGGTCCGCGGCCCTTGTCCTACACGTTGTGGTCATCGATAAAGGGACTAAAGTAATGCCATCTAAGTTTTAGACTTTTCTTTACCTCTTGCAGAAGGGCTTCGTCCTTTGTAGATCTTGGATAGCTTTCGGCCCTCGGGAAGAACAGTGTGGTGCAGCACCAAAAGGGACTGCTCTGCTCCTCTCCTCTGTTGGGAAATGGAAACATGGACGGAACATTACAATGCAACTTTCCAAAATCTGCCCTCAAAACAATGGTCTTGATCTCCTTCCTGACCACTTCCCCATTGCACTCTGATTGACGACTGCTGTAGCATATATATGATACCACCAAAGCGGAATTCCCAGTGTTGGGAGTGACAGGTGTGCCGATTATGCTATATTCGCAAGGAGCAGTAGATCGAGTTGGACTCTCGCGTTAAGCTCTGTGAACAAGTTGAGACTGGATCGACAGGAAGGCTTAATCTGTAGCTCAATTTTTTTCCGAGGCTCCTGTGCAGCTAATTATTGCTGATCTTATAATGGTAATACATCATCCAACTATTGCTTCAGATGGATATAGAAGCGTATTCATCGGGTTTGAATAAGTTCACTTTTACCCAAACTAGATAATATAATAGAGATGAATGACACATCATCCAATTCTACATGTGATAACATCTAATAAAAAAAGAAAAGATTCAAATTGGTTGGGAGTTAATGACAAAGTACATCATCTATATTAATATTTACTTTTCATAAAATTTGAATGTTACTTCATATATTTCTACCAATTATACATTTTTTTAATATTGGCGATCACTTTGCAACACATAAAAATACAACATTAAAAAGATCCATACCGCCATCATTATTCGATTGGTCAAAAAATTACAATAGCAAAAAAACTGGTTAAAGATGGACAATATAACATCCAAATATCCAAATGCTGGTGAAAGATGATTGACCATGTTATATGCATTATATCGCAAAAATATGATATGTATATCCATACTATAAAAAATGTATATTAGACATATGGATCTACAAAATTTTTTTATTGAAAACAAATATGGATGTCTTTTACTGTCATGGATTATTATCATACAAATGATTCCGTAAACAATTACCTTATTCATATTCATATTCATATTTTTGAGGATATTGATACGGATAAATTTTTTGTGATTAAAATATAAAAACAAATATGGATGATCTTTTACAGCTAGAAATGATATTTTACTATGTGGATGCATACACATAATTTTATGCATATATGGATAGAAAAGAAACATGATATATATGGATAGAAAAGAAACATGATTTCAACTTTAATATCAATATATGTCTACTATTGTATGTATTTTCAATCAAAAAATTTATAAAACCATTTGTTTGATTTTTGATATTGTAGTTTATATATATGTATATATATCGTAATGATACAAATACAGATTATAGGAGTAGCCATCTTCAATCAATATATGAAAATATATATGCTACGACATCCATCCGAAAAATCCATTTGATGGGTACATATAGATAATCCGATTGTTTCATATTATAATATTTTACTATTATATATATATCATGATGATGCAAATACAGATTATAGGAGTAGCCATCTTCAATCAATATATGAAAATCTATATGCTACGACATCCATCCAAAAAACCCATTTGATGGGTACATACAGATAATTCGATTGTTTCATATTATAATATTTTACCATTAGATACCAATGATGATAAGAATTCATTTGATGTATTTTTATTTTTTTGTGCATAGGAAGATGATTACCTACATGAAAAGTGATTTGATGTTGTAATAGGAATCTATTTTCTGTGCATAAGAAAATATTTTATTACTAAAAATATATAAAGTATCCTTCAAACTTTTGTGAAAAGTAACCAACGTTAAGAGAGGAGGGTTTGTCATCAATGTACAAACTAATTTCAATACTTTCCTTTTGTTAGATGGTTGCCATATGTAAAAGAGATGAGGTGACATTCATCCATACTATATTACCTACTCTAGGTAAAAAAGTGAAGTTACTTAAAAGATTCAAACCCATATTCAACACAAACACAAGTATAATTTGTCGAGGATAATGGAAAACTATAGCTTAGTTAAGTGTGCCTAGATGCAATAACATACCTAATATATATCCAAGTAAGGAGAACATAAAGTACTTATGTCTCGAAGAGCTTTTATACACAACAAATTTAAAGATCAAAGTTACAAATATTTTATGTTCCAACATAATTGGCAGTACCATATGCACAGATTAATTATTTATTTTTAGCAAAATCAACATGATGTAATAAACACTAATTATTCAGATGAAAATGAATTACTAATAATGCATCACATATTAACATGATTATAACCATGCATTTCTGACTCATATCACAATTGCAAAATATCACAGGAACAAATTAAAACATTGATATATTATGGCAAAATTCGTCAAAGGCAAAAGAACAAATCAATTGCAGCAAACAAGATATAAATATATTACACCAATGATCACTAAAGCATCTGAGTAATGGATTGTCCTTATAGAAGATATGCCCCCACAATACCAGTGCAAAGGGTATTGACGATCCTCTCTCAGGATACAATGTCACACAATCATCGTCCGCATACAATGACGAGATCGACCTTGAGAGTACCTTAGAGAACTACAACTGAGAAAATAAAAAGTCGTAGTTGCACTGGAAGAACAATGGGCAAGAATGATAGACCTTTTCTTGTGTGTGGAGAAAAAGACGTTTATGAATGTGTTTAAGAAGAACTAGCGCGTGACCTTTTCATTTTCGAAAATACCCCTCAATGGGTGCCTCTTCGGATTCAGAAACAATGGCTAAGTAAGAGCCGTTGGGTCAAGTTGAAATCATGTAACTGTTTAATCAGAATTAGTCCGTAGGATTAATTTATTCGACTCATAAAATGAAACCTGTAGCAAAATTATCAAGATCCGAGATCCGAGTTGCCTCTCTTGAGCTGAAGCCGGTGCAGAATGCAACATGCGCATGTGTAGTCCTCCATTCCTCCTCTCTAATGTTGCTACAAGAGCTTAGGGTGTAAACTCAGATATAAGTCACCAAAGTTTTATAACTACTATATCTGATACTGAAACTCCATCGAAACTATCCTTATTTCAAATTTATGAATTTTCAACTTCCCTCCAACACTATTCGATTTTCCAATTGAAATTAAATAGTTAATCCAATATAATTTCATAGGTTTACCAAGTTAAAATCTAATTACATAATTTTAAACACAACAATACCCTATAAATTCTTCAATTTTGAAAAAATATTCAAAACGGATTCAAAAATATCTTTCGGCCACTACACTTTTCTTTCAGTAAAGGTACCTTCTGGTTTGAATCTCTACCTGAATTTACTACTTTCACCTTAACATGAATGAAGTAAAATACATCTTGAACTTCATACCTTAGTGTTAAAGTATATCGTAGAAACACTAAATTGTTGATCTTGGTATAATCTTCAGGGTTGGTTCTCTTAAAGGGCATGCACCCTTATCATGTTTCACGAGTGTATTTAGGAAAGACCATCTTTCTTTAACTGTAGCCCCACAGTAACACTAATATATGTGGCGTTCTCCAAGGATGCACTTCTAACATCCTGCTCAAAAGCTTGAACCCATTCAGAGCTACACTCTTCTTAAAATCACAGCTTAAATGGAAGTCAAGCTTCCAGAGATAAGACATTCATACATAAGAATTAAATTAAGAGTGTCAAACAGTTCTTCAAACAACTTGTTAGTACCACATTAAACCTATTTGTGGGATCTCAACTTAGATAGGTCGGGTTGCTATTTTAGAAGAACTCCTAATGGGTCTTAGTCTCATCTCAAGCCTAGACTTTAAGACTAAAGATCTATCAAGCCCCTTAGTTAACAGATCTGCCGTCTTTGGATCCAACAAAATCCATAGCCAGCACTCTTCTAGACACCAAATCACTTACCATCTTAAGTCTGGTTTGTATTTATCTCATTGTTTTCTTATTGAACTTTGAACTCTCGATCTTGGCAATTTTGGCCATGTTGTCACAATGGACTGAGATCACAAGAACCGGTTGACCTACCATGGGGATTTCCGAAAGAAGTTCCCTTAGTCATTCAACATCAATTCTAGTGGTGTCTAAAGCACACAACTCAACCTCAAAGGTAGACCAAGATAGAATGGTCTGCTTCACAGACCTCCAGGAAACTACACCGCCTCTAAAAGTAAAGACATACCTAATAACACCATTACTCCCAGTCTCCTTTATTGTTCGCTATCCAACTTGCATCACTATGTTTTTTTCTAGTATAGATGGATGCCTACCATAATGCAAATTAAGGGAAATAGTTCCCTTCAAGTACTTAATACTCGATCTAGAGCCTCCTAGTGAGTATGATCACGACAACTAGTGTATCTACTCAGCTTTACAACTGAGAATGAAATAACATGTCTTGTACAATTTGAAAGATGCATTAAGCTTCTAATCACTTGTGAGTACTTTAGATGAGCTACAGGTTCTCCACTCTTGTTCTTAAAAGTGATTTGGTTGAATCAAAAGGAGTGCTTACATCTTTGCAATGTTGATATCCAAATTTCTCAAGTACTTTCTCAATATAGTGAGATTGAGAAACTATAATCCCATCAAATGACATTGTCAGTTTGAGTTCCCAAGATCACATCAGCAACATCCATACCCTTCATCTCAAACTCGCTACTTAAGAATGCTTCAGTTCATTTATAATCCTCACATGCATGTAATCCAAACAACAGTATATCAACAACGTACATGCACATGACAATACACTCATCACCTTTCACCTTGGAATAGACACACTTATTGGATTCATGAACCTTAAAGCTACATGAAAAATAGTTTTGTCAAATTTCTCATGCGACTACTTTGGCACTTCTTTCAATCCATAAAGGGATCTAACAAGCTTGCAAACATTTCCCTTGTTTTCAGAAGTCACAAGCTCATCAAAATGATCCATATAGATCTCCTCCTCATGATCGTCGTGCAAGAAGGCAATCTTCACATCCATTTGGTAGATAGAGAGAACATATACAGATGCCAATGTTATAAGTATTTGATTGTGGTCATCCTAGGCATATGAGAATATGTATCAAAATAATCAATACCTTCCTTTTACCTAAAGCCCTTAGTAACTAATTTAGCGTTATACTTTTCATTAGATCCGTCAGATCTAAGCTTTCTCTTAAACATCCACTTGCACCCAATGGTAGAGCACCCTTTAGGTAAATCAACCTGTTCCCAAGTTCCATTAGCTATAATGGAATCCATCTCAGATTTGATGGATTCCTTCCGTTATTTCAGATGAAGCTATGACTTCCTTGTAACTTGGTGGATGCCTCTCGATCTGGTAGACAACAAAGTCACTACCAAGATCCTTGGCTATCCATGGTTGTTTACTCCTCTTGGTCAATTTCTTCTGAAGGTAATTGGGTTTAGGTTGAGTCTCAACCTCTATGTTCGCTATCCTTTTCCACTTGATCTAGAATAGATCTTGATGTGGAGGCAAAATCATGGATCAGATTTGCGGAATTCCAGTCTTCGTAGGGAAGACATTGAGGACGTGAAAAATTGGTGTGCTAAGATGTGAATTTTAGATGTTGTTGTGGACACACATGATTCTCAATATTTTCAAATAAAAGAACAATGAACAATCAAAAATAACTCTTAAGGAGTATAGTGGAAGCTCAGGGATCGAACACAGGGACATGATGAAAATAACATAAGTTTTGGGAAGAGATTCGCTTTGAATTTGCTAGAAATGCAAGATGAGCTCTTAATTTTTATTTGATTTTATAAAGTTCAGAATGTAACGAAAATGGTTCCAATATATTGCAAATGTTTCCAAGATCCATAGTATTTTCAATGATTTTTTGGAATTTATGACTATTTTTAATAATTTATCAAAGATGCAGGGGCATAAATGTGATTTTCAGAAAAACTAAGGGCATGGGCTCAAAAAATATTAAAAACTAAAGACATGATAGAAATTAAATAAAATGGTTGTACATGAGCGAAATTTACTGAATAAAAAATACTTAAAGGGAAAATTACAGAGAAAAAAATAAGTTTTAAGATAATTGAAAAAAGATCCTTGAAGGACTGAAATATAATTAATACAAACTTGAATAAAAGATTTGCAAACATTACAGAATATAATATATGAAAATTGAGAAAATTATATAAAATAAATAAAACTTTTACGAAATTATAATCAGGTCTAAAATGCATAAAAATAATGAAAATAAAGTAAAATTACGAAGGTGTCCCTGTGACCCCTTCTTCTTCTTCGTTGAGCTGTAGAGGTGGCTTACAAGAGAGGAGATTGCAGATGGTGGCAATTGCAGAGGGCGGAGGCTAAGAAATAACGTGGAGGGCAGTAGAGGGCAGTGAATAAGCGCAGAGGAGAAGGTGATGACCTGGAGGGAAAAATGGGTTCTTCTCGTCTAGATGATGGGTTTTCTCTTGGTAGCCCCTCCCTCCCCTTTATCGTTGGAGTCGAGGGTGGGGAGGGGTCGGCGGTTGGTGGCGGATGAGGAAGAGGACGTGGCGTAAGCGTTGGTGTGGTGGACGACCGTTGGCGGAAGAGGAAGGGGCGGCGAGCGGCGTGGCTGGAAGATGAAGATGGTATTTACATCATCACCATTTACATATTTTTTATTTTTTCAAATGCTGATGTCAACATGACGTCATCTGTTTTGTCTTCTATTGTTTTTTTTAATTTTTTTTTACAAATGAAGTGGGAGGGGATTGGAGCCTCCTTGGGCCTCTTCTAAGCTAGGTCTGAAAAACAAATAAATTTATTAGAGACTTTAACATGAGCTTGGAGTCCATGTTTCAAAATAATAATGATGATGGAATATTATTTATTTATTTTCAGTTTCTTTTATAATGAATAATATGCAAACTTTTGGATGATTTTGAATGCAATGAACATGAGAATAACAGAATAGAAATTATGCAATAAATCCAGAAAAATGCAACTAATTACACACGATTTTTGCTCAATAAATGGTATAAAAATATGATAAATTATAGATTCATAATAGCTCCATACTTAGCTTTTGCTAGTCCCGAGCAAAACAATGATATGCAAAGACAAAGAGAAGACAATTAGAGAATGCTCAGAGAAGATTTGCAGTAGACATGCCCACAAAGTCATGAGATTTTTATCCAAGTCTAAACAAATAACAAACAAAGACTGAATCGATCTTTAGATTAATAATGTGTTCATACTCCTCTTATTTTTTAGTATCCAATTTAGCCCTCGATTTTCATCAACTTTAGTCAGTTCCATCTTTAGGTCAAGTCAGATCATCCCAATCAGTAGATATTTTCTTTAACCTTGAGTTAAACTTGAACTGTGTGTGAAAGTTATAGCTCTTCCCAACTTGCGAGACAAGTACACCATACAACCTTAAGCATGGCACTAGGAGATTCAAAAAATCTAGTGCCTTTATTCTCTCTAAGTCTAGGCTTATTATCATTTCACTTAAATCTACCAGCAAAAGAAAATGGGTGCAAATTGTAGTGAACATGGATTTTCAGGGGTTTTCTGTGGACTGCTTTGTCCATTACTCTCTTTTTTTTATTTTTGCAGAGCATAACTCTAGGCCTCTTTGGCCTCTTTTGAATCGGTATCAACAATAATGGTTTTCTACTTGGCTTATTTGGTAGAGCTGGGTTATTTGAGTGGATTTTTTTTGGTAGATCTTTGCTTTGCATTGCATATTTGGAATAGGCATCCCTTATTGTGCCTTCTTTTTTATAGAATTTTGTGGAATTGGGTATCAAGAATACATGTAAAAATTGTGACTTTCAGATACATGTATAAGGTAAGTTTGCTGACAGATCCAAACTTATAAAAAATTAAGTGTTTCCTAAATTTAGATCATTGAATTTTGCTTTCTTGAGATTGAGTCACTCCCTTCCCTTGCTAGAGACAAAACAATCCCTTACATATGCAAACTAATTTGAACTAAGGTGTAATGTGTAATTTGTTCAATAATCAATCAAGAGTAAAAGAGTGCTAAAGTTGTCAAGATCATCTATTTAAATGCACTATCAAAAAATTGACATTCGAGCATAAATTGTTGTATAATGGTGCCTCGATTAACATCCTCCCTACTTCTATTATGGAGCACTTTGACTTGGGAAAATTTAAACATGTCTCAAAGATGTTGCAAATGGCTGATCGTTCTGTAAAGAGATCAAGAGGGTTAATCGAGGATGTAATAGTAATAGTACATGGACAACAATATTCAGTTAATTTTATGGCCATGGATATGGAGCTAACTAAAACACAAGCTCAAACTTCGATCATACTTGGGCATCCATTTTTGGCTATTGCCAATGCACATTTTGATTATGTAGATGGGAAGGTAAAATTCACAATTAATGAGAAGGTTATTCCAATTGACCTTGTCACCTTATCTCTTTAAGACTCTTAGATCGAAGATTATGGTTGGATAGGATACTGTGCCATTCTTGACATACAAGATGATTTTGCTCCTATACACCTAACTAAAGATCCGTTAGAAGTGAGCCTAAACACCTCACGCTCCACATACAAGGACATGTCCCATTAAATTCCTACATACTTTCTAAACTCGGCACTAGAGGAACCACTGTGTCCCCTCTTTAGTAGTGAAATATTAGAGTTGGATGAAACTTGGGACACGTTGGACACTGAACTTTCATTGACTTCATCTCTGATCATGCAAATGTTGTAATCACCATTTGCCAATGTATGCCCATCAGATGAGCAATTACCACCATCTAACTTAGATCATACTCCTGTAACTGTAATGGCCATGGAAAATACATGCGCTAAATCTACCACTGAGACCCCACCAACCCCCTCATTGAACTAAAACAGTTACCTCATGATTTGAAATATGCTTTCCTAGATGATGCATGTACTCTGCCAGTCATCATCAATGCCAACTTAGAACAAAGTCAGGAAATTCAACTCATGGAAGTATTGAAGAGAAATTCCCAAGCTATTGGACGAAAAATTACTGATTTAAAAGGAATAAGTCTGACATTCTGCACTCATCACATATACTTGGAAAATGATACTAAACCTTCTTGTGAAATGCAAAGACGAATAAATCCTAATATCACGGAAGTTTGAAGAACGAAATCTATAAGTGGTCAAGTGCCGGTATCATTTACCCAATAGCTGATAGCCCATGGGTTAGCCCTCTCCAAGTTGTCCCAAAGAAAGGTGGGATAATAATTGTCAAAAATGAGAGAGGAGAGGACATACCAACCAGAGTAGCAACATCTTGGAGAGTCTGCGTCTATTATAGAAAACTCAATAAGGCCACATAAAAAGATCACTTCCCATTACCATTCATTGACCAAATTGTTGAAAGATTAGTCAGAAAAGAATTCTTTTGCTTTCTCGATAGATATTATGGTTATAACCAAGTCGCCATAGTACTAGAGATCAAGAAAAGACCACATTCACTTGCTCATTTGAGATATATACCTTCTGACGAATACCTTTCGAACTATGCAATGCACCTGCTACTTTTCATAGATGAATGGGTATTTTTGTTGATATAGTCGATGATTTCATGGAGATTTTTATAGATGATTTCTCTATCTTTGGAGACTCTTTTGAGGAAACAATAGGATTTTTGGATAGAGTTCTCAAGAAATGTATTGATGGTAATCTAATATTATCTTGGAAAATCTCATTTTATGGTAAAAAAGGAATAGTGTTAGGACATATTGTGTCTAAGAGAATGGAAGTGGATCCCTCCAAAATTTAAACAATCACTCACTAGAACCCACCATTTAATATCAACGGAGTTCGATCTTATCTAGGTCATGTCTATTTCTACCAACTATTTATAAAGGATTTTTCTAAACATGTGTGCCCACTCACCAAACTACTTGAAAAGAATCAAGAATTTACATTCACAAAGGAAGCATCTGAGTCATTTGTTTTATTGAGAAGGATCATCACTGAGGCTCTAATTTTGCAACCCCCTGATTGGACCCTTGAGTTTGAGATAATGTGTGATGCTTCATATTATGCCGTCAGAGTAGTGTTGAGACAAACGAAGGATGGAAAACCATATGGCATCTACTATACTAGCAAAACACCAGAAGAAGCACAAAGAAATTATACTATGACCAAAAAGAATTGCTAGCCGTGGTGTTTTCACTTGAGAAATTCTGATCTTATATTTTAGGATCACATGTCATCATCTACACTGACCACTTTACTATAAAATATTTGTTCACAAAAAAGGATGCCAAGGCTCGACTCATTAGGTGGATTCTATTACTTCAAGAATTTGAACTAGAAATAAGAGATAAGGCTGGAGTAAGGAATATTGTCACTGAACATCTATCAAGACTTCCTTCACCTCTACTACCATACAGCTCTGTCGAATCCACGATCCCAATTTCAGACACCTTCCTAGATGAGAATATTATGGTTGTCTCTCAAATCACTCGGTATGCTTATATCATCAATTTCCTTGTCATTTCAAACTACGAGATGATTGACTGAGACACAAGAAAGAAAAAACTAAGGCTCAAGCCCGACGCTATCACTGGGTCAACCCTCTATTCTTCAAAGAGGGTGCTGATTTGATATGGAGACGACGCATGCCTGACTCTGAAATTCTTAATGTCCTAACTCATTATCACACTCTTGGATGTGGAGGGCATCACTCAGGTAGACGAACTACAACCAAGGTTTTACAATGTGGATTTTCTTGGCCAACACTATACAAGGATGCTGATAAATTCGTTCGAGCATGTCCTGAATGCCAAACGACTAGAACCATGAATCGTAGAGACATGATGCCTCTTTATCCAGTTCATGTTGTAGAGATTTTTGATACCCGGGACATAAACTATATGGAACCATTCACGAACTCACATGAATATCAATACATATTATTGGTAGTTGATTATGTATCATGTTGGGTAGAAGCAATCCCTACTCGTGTTGCCGATAGCACAACTGTAGTCAAATTTCTGAGTGATTTGTTCCCCCGCTTTTGCCTCCCAAGAGTGATCATAAGTGATGGAGGGATGACGAGCCCGCAAAAGCCGCGTTAAGAAGTTGTTTTTAATCTTCGTGCGTGAAAATAAATATGTCGTTCGTTGTAGGCGGCGATTCGGAAACAGTCAAGAGATAACCACAAAATAATGATTCAATTTTAATCTCGTGGTTTATGTTTATTTTACTTGGGCAAGTCCCAAGGTCGATCACAAGGAGGCAAAGGAACAACCTAGATTAATGTCTATCCAATTTTGATTTCGGTTTTCAAGGCGGTATTTTTTTGGAATTTTTTTTACTGCAAGATAAGATGCAAAATGCAAATTCGGCCTATTTTAGGGACTAAAATATCAAATACGTTTAAACGGTGTCCGAAAATTACGAAACTTGGCCGAGATGTAAAAAATGATGGAATAAGTGCACTGTAATTTTTTTGTAATTTTTAGATGCAATATGAATTTTTTATGACTTGTTGAATGCAAACAAATTAATTTTCAATATCTAATTTTAATAAATATTAAACCTACGTTTTTTCGAGAACTAAAAATATCTAAGGTCTATCACTAGGTGATGGATCCCAGAAAAATCCTAGATCACAAAAATGTAGGGTCTAATACCTATTAAAAATTAAACAATGAAATATGCAAAATGATTTATACAAGGCAAATGATGCATGCAAATGCAATGATTTTTGGGCACAATGTTAATCAAATTAATCTCTACGATATGTGATTTTTGGGGAATTTTTAAATCAACGGTTAATTAACTACGAATTTCCGAGCACAGATTGGGCAAAATATCTCAATTTCCACAAAACAATTATTTATTAATCAACCATAAATCCCAAAAATATCCACAGCACGTCAAAATGTAGAGAATTAAGAGATGAACAAAATGCTATTTTTAAATAAATAAAATGATGTAATGTATATGTCTATAATGGATGACAAACACAGGGGTACAGATGCAATAAAATAAATAAATAAAACATGCAAGAGGGCCTAAGATTAATTACCTAAATGACGGGGGTGAATGTGCAATTTGTCCAAGGGGCACGTGCAGCGCACGTGCCTTTGGCTGGGGTGGACGGATATGCAATTAGAGGGAGCTCCTGGGGCTTCTTGCAATTTTCCCCGAGGTCACGTGCGTAGCACGTGACCCAGGTATGATGCAGCTCCTGACGTCCCCCCGCGCACGTGCGGCTCACGTGCGGGGGGTCTCGGCCCTGCAGGCCGGTGGCGGTGTCTGGGCGGTGCTGGTGTTGACGGAGTAGCGGCCGGTGGCAGGAGGTTGACGATGACCGGAGCTTGGTGGCGTCGGTGCGGATGTGAAGCTCGCGGCGGTGGCGATGGCGGAGGATGACGGCGTGGACCCGGCGGTGCTGTCGACGACGGAGGCGTTGGAGGCGATGGCGGCGCAGGTTGTCGAGGGGTGGAGATATCGTCGATGGTGGACGATGAAGACGAGGGGAGGGCGGAGTCGGAGCAGCTCCTGTCGTTGGCGATGCGGTGGTCGGTGAAGAAGTCGTCGAAGGCGGAGGAGTCCCGATGGCGTGGTCGAGGGCGCAAGGCGGAGCGGGGCTCCGGTGGTGGGGGCGAGTCGATGACGTTGGCTCGACGAAGCTCGGAGCTTGGGCAGAGCAGCACCTGGGTGCGGGCTGCGACGGCCGTGGATGCGCGGCCGGACCTCGCCAAGAAGAAGGAGGAGGGGCCCTGTCACCGCCGCCTCCTCCAAGCTCTATCGGCGGATGGCGATGAAGCGGGGCGGCGAGGCCCTATTTATAGGCGAGACGGGGATCGAGCGGGCGAGGGAGATGCGGAGGTGGTTGGCCGCGGAGGTTGCGGAGGCCGTTGGGAGGTCAACGAGGCGGCGGAGGGTGCGAGGTTGGGGGCGACGGTTTCGGAGGGGAGAAGGCCGGTTGGGGAAGAAATGCCATGGCCGTCCGATCGGCCGAGATCGGGCGGCCAGATGGACGCCACGTGGCGGGAGCCTGGGGACGGGGTGCGCACGTGCTTGGCGCGTGCCTGGGGAGGCACGTGCGCTGCACGTGCGGGCGAATTAATAATTTTTTTTTTAAACGAAGGAAAGATAAGGCCAAAAACCACTGACACGTGGCGGCCTCTGGGGCTGCCACGTGTCAGCTCCAGAAAATTCGAGAGAAAAAGAATTTGTAAAATCAAAAAGAAATAGCAAACGACCTCGGATCGAAAAAGTTCCTTCACGAAAAATGCTCGTCTCGACGAGATCTACAACTTTCATGAAGACATCAAAGCCAAATTCGATCAAATGTGAAAAGTGAATTTTTGGGGTATCCCATGTACATAGAATACCTTGATTTTTGGTTTTCTAATTTTTTTTGTCATTTTTAAACAAGATAAAAATCCGAAAAAAGATGGAAAACTCAAAGATAAATAAAAGACATCTAAATCTAATTTTTTTGGATTTTTATAAGTAAAGAAAATCATAACATAAAATACAGGTCAAAAAGCCGCGAAAATACAATGTACAAAAAGAGGCCCAAAACCCAACTTTCACATACGAGCTCCGATTCACTTGAACTTGGTCTTGTTTTGAAGGTAATTGAATGTGCATTAGTTCAAAAGTGAGTAGGATCAAATCGGACACTGGATGGGGAAGATATGTGGCTTTTAGTCCGAAAATCCTATAACTAGGGTTTGGGTTTTTGGTCCACTTGCCAGGGTTAGTGATTTTTTTGTATTTTTATTTATTCATGTTAGTGATGTGCACACAGTGGAAGTGAGTTTGTGGTATGCGGTGTCAGCATGAAGGAGTTAAAAAATGGAGGAAGTTAGGCTATTTACAGGTCAATTTTTGGCTTCTTATTTTATGCAGAAATTAATGCTAAAATGCAATTCTTATGCAATCATGCTCGGATGCTAATTATGCGAAATAAATGCAGAAATGCAGTTGATTTTGAGGGACTTGAGCTTTAATTAATGAGACTTAGAATGGTGAATCTGAGATTCATCATCCCCCTATACTTAAACCATGCTCGTCCCTGAGCATCAAAAAGAAATGCCATGAAGTGAAATGAGACTGGGTTCCATACCAAGATCATGAACTGAAGGTGAAAGTGAAACTAAACTCGACCTTTGGATTAATAGTGTGGCGGAACTTCTGTGAGACTTAGAATTTCAAAATCAACAGCCCTCAAGTTCTACACATCATTGACACAGTTTCAACTCAGAAGTCATCTTAGATCAATCCTCTTCCCAAAGTATACCCTATGAATATTGAATAACCGACTCATGTGTGTGAAGGGTTTTAGCTCTTCCCATTCAGAATGCCGGACTACCATGCTCCTCTCCTCTCCAGTAACTTGTCCTCGGGGAGTCAGGTATTTCCTTCTAAGGTCTGTCGTGCTGTGTTCACAATCGAATGAGGGAGATGATAGAAGAAAGAGAAAAGAACTGGAGGGTGGCCAGTGTAGTCACCTCTCCTTGTGGAGATGGCCAGTGTAGCCGAGTCTCCACCAAGATCTGCAGGTTTCTGAAGCTTGGACCTTTTTGGTCGGATTTTTATTTGGTAGAATGCTTCTATGTATTTGGAATTTTTGGTAGTTCTGCTTGGATCTTGTTGTGCCCCTACGGATATAGCATCTTTTGTTCCGTACATTTTTTTGGGGTCTTAGAAAAAATTGTGCCCAGCCGTCCATCCCTTTTCCGAAGCTTTATTTCAACCCGTACTCCGGTCTTTAGATTTCCACGCTACCAGAAAAGAGACTCACACAGTCTTCCAACATCCCGTTTGGGTTGAGCTAAGTGCATAGTGCGAGAGTGCGAATTAATTCCCTATTCCAGAGTTGTACCCAGAATGAGGAGACCAGGTTAGACACTAAGAGTCAAACGCTGCACATTGTCATGTGGAACTTAAGGAATTAAGTCACAAAGACCTGAAGCTCTTAAAATCCTATTTCTCGGTGAAGTTCCTCTGAAAATTAGGTGGATTAAGGTCAAGCCCAGACCACTCTCGGTTTCGGCTCATAACTTGGTTCAGAACCCAATGACTTTTCACATATGCAAGTGCATGTGATGTTGGATGGAGTGCAGGTGCGTGAAATGCAGACACTTTTTTTTTATGCAAGGGATTTTTTTTATGCAGAAAATGGAATAAGAAGCCTCTTTTTCATTCATTTTTTTTTTCAGAAAATTAGGGCAAGTCAGTGTTCTTCTTTCTTTCTCTCTTTTTTTTTTTTAGTTAGTACCCACCCCGTAAATACATATAGACTTACGCGAAAGTACGAGATATGGGAAAAATATATACAAAGTATATATACAGACCCCCCTATACTTAGAGAGTGCTGTGTCCTCAGAGCACAAGAAGCGTAAAGAAGACATAGCTCGGGCTAAGCGTAAGAGAGTGAGAAAAAAAAGAAAGAAAAAAGAAAAGAAGAAAAAGAATGAAAAGAAAAGCGGTCAGGAAATGAGGAGAGCATATACGGGTGGATGTCGGTTCCCCCTATACTTAGGCTTTGAACATCCTAAGTATAGAAGAAGGGTGGATATGGAGTGATTAGGAGTTAGGAGAAGAATGGTATATACAGATGGCATCAGTCCCCCCTATACTTAGGCCTTGACCTAAGCAGAGGAAGAAGCTGTACAAGGGAATCGATGTGGTCGGGAGGGAGGGTGGGTAGCCGATGATTAAGGCGGTTTTCGGCTGATCTTTTTATGAGCCTGCGGTGGGAGATCGTAATGATGAGTCGGAGATGAGGCATATGATTCCCAACTATTGTCAGTGTCATCCTCAGACAAATTATGATGGATAGTGGATGAATTGTTTGAGTCAGATGAAAGATATCCATCATCGGAGTTATCCTCAGAGGAGTAGTAATTGAAAGTGGGCATACTCCAAGTATTTTGGTCTTTTTGTTTTTTCAATTGTTTTCTCAGAATTCGTTCCTTCTTGGGGTCAATCATTTTGTCCTCGGATGAATGCTCAGAAGCACCGGTCTCAGTCAGCTCATACGAAAGAATTCCATTGTACTTGAAGAATGCAGGAGCATCAGCTTTGGATGAGTAGTAGTTAGGAACGGGAGTTGTCCAACGAGGATTGAATTTTGGATCCTTACGAAGATATGGCTTTAGGGCTGCCGAACAGACTTCACTCATGTAAACCATCTTTTCCGGACCTGATGAGGGATCATCATCTGATTCCTCTTCCGAAAGGTCAAAGGTGACTCTCTTTTTATTTCGTCGTGAAGGTGTCGGTTCACTTGAGTATCCAGATGAATAGCCATTGAAATTCTCCTTGGTTGGTGCTTGGTCTGCGTGCTCGTTCTTAGTCTCTCGAATGTTTGAGCACTCTCGATTTGGGATGATTTGTTCAAGATATTCAGAGAATGTTGCTCCAGGGTGTGACCATGCATATGTCTCTGGATCGTAGTAGAAAGATTTGTCTATTTTGAGATCCTCGGGGATTTGAATATTGGGGAGATTTCCTAAACCAATAGTCTCATCAGCAACTGCTATCTCAGGTGTGGTTGCGGGGTAGGGCTCTTCTACCGCTTCATGGTTACGGTTGTTGGGGACTTCATGGGTTGCCTCAGAAGATCGTGGTTCCTCAAAGATAGGGTCAGATTTAAGTGCTTCCAATGCTGTGAAATTGATTTCCCGAGTCTCACAATCGATACTCGCCTTGGCCACTACCAAGAATGGCTTTCCGAGAATGATTGGAGACTGGGTGAATTCTCCTTGATGCTCAATATCAATGATCGTGAATTCTACCTTAAGCGGAGCACCTTGGAATTTCATGATGACAGAAATAATTCCTCTCGGCCGCTTTATTGATCGGTCCGCCAATTGAATGATCTCTCGTATCTTCCGAATCGGTCCGAGTTGGAGTTCATGGAATACAGAGGTCGGGAGGATATTAATTGGTGAATCATCATCAATCCGAGCATGGGTGAACATTGTGTCTTTGATTTTGCAGCCAAATCTGGGCAACCGCTTTACTATGCGGCTCTTGGTTTTTCTCCTCAACACCAAAGAGGAGGCCATTGACAAGATATGTCTTTCAGTCTTTGTTCGTATTCTGCCCGACTTTTTGTTCATTAATTTATCTGTTATAAATCTTTTAAGGTCGGGGAAGTGTTCAATGGCCTGTATAAAGGGAAGTTCAAATATCAAGCGTTTTTCCAGTGCTTCCCGTATAGTCGGATCCAAATTTCGCAGATCATCTTCAGTTTTAATTTTTATGAAATTTTCTGAATTTTCAATTTTTTTGTGATTTTCAAATATTTCTATTTTTTTGGTATTTTCTGGGTGGTGTGGGGGTGTGGGGTGTTCTTCAGACGAAGAGGGGCTCTGGTGTTCAGGGTGAGGGTCAGCAGTATAATCATTTTCAGAATTATCCATCGGTCCCTGAATATCCTCAGAATTTTCAATCTCAGATCCGGTTATTTCCTCATTCATTTTACTGTCCGAGCCACCATAGAATGCGATGAATCGATCGGTAAATTTTTGAAATCTCTCCTCTATTGACTTGAATTTCTTATTCATCCTCGAAATATCCTCCTCAAGATTTGGTTCATGATTAATTATGGGAGCAGTAGGTGTATGTTCGATAATTTCATCTTCCATTTTTCTCTTTGTGCTGAGAGGAGAGCTTCTTGGGATATCCGAAATATGCTCATTATTTTCTGAAAATTTCTCCTCAGAAATAATGGAAGGAGGCTGCTCATAAGGTTCAGACATGTGTCGTTGATTGGTCAAACCTTGATATTGTGGATCATGTCTGAAGAAGGGGTTGTCGTTCATGAAGCCTATCGAATTGGTGAAAAGAGATAGTGGTTGAGAGTTTCTTGGAGGAGGTGTTTTGGGTCTAACCGACACGAATTCATTTTCATAGTATAATTTCGATGGGTGTTCCGTCATTTTTGAGAGGAATGGGGGGTTGGATCTGTGAGAGTATTTGGACAAGAATTCCATTATGAGGTTCGAATCAAGATAGGGAAGAGATGTTTGCACGGGATAGTCAAGAGAAATCAAATGTGCGGCTATTGATCTTGAAATCGGTTCACGCACACCAATGCAAACACAATTCAAACCCCGGATTCACCAACTCACACAATGAAGCCGTAAGAGTTCGGCTATTATCTTTTCAATTTTAGTTGGTCATAAAATCAATCTTGCAAGCCGTTTACGCGAGCTGTTAGGTTTGGAGCTGGGCTCTATCCTAGTGTACGTCTCTCTCCTCGCTGCAAGATAAATCAAACAATGCCGGGGTTGCTCTCCCGCAGAAATTCTTGATTTTATGATTTTTTTAAGATCGGCTTTATTTAGCAGTCCCAATTTTATTGAGGTGATCACTGAAGAATTTAGATGAACACAGATTCACGTCTACCGTCCAGTCCCAATTTCCTTTAGATTTATGTGATAAAACAAGAGAGAGGAATTCGGGAAAAGCCGATGCACGCGGAAAACTATGATGAATGCTCAGTTAGAAGACTTACAGTGCCTCCTCGCAATCTCCATGTGGGATGCAATACAGAATTGAAAATTTATACTAAATGCGTGCAAGCCGATGAAAACCGCACCTAAGTAGAAAGTTCTATTAGCGGGGAAGAATTGAATTAAATTTGGCTAAGTTGAACGATCTACGTGCGTCTCAGTTAAAGTGTAGTGTGGCTTAAGATCCTACGAGCACAATCAAAAATAAAAAATGCTCTAAGAGCCGTATGTGCAGGTCTATCCTAATCGCCACTCAAGTCGGGCCCCACCCTCTCCGGAGAGTGAAACAGGCCACGACACACCACAAATAAAGTTCAATGTCCTTGTACACACGCGAGAGTCCAAACGGACACCGCTATAAATGAGCAGAAAATAGAAATGTAGAAATTAAAAACCTAGACTCTACTCTCTCTCACGACTCGACTCGATCTTAATTTAATTGCGGTTTCTTCGGGTGTCGGTGAAGATGCGTCGGTTCCTTGAAAAACCGCTCCACGTGCGCCGGGTACCTCGCAAGAAAAATAAGAGAGAGAATGTAAGAGAGTGACTCAGAAAATAATCAAAAATAAAATAAATGAAAGAAATGCTGAAAAATAAATACAAGAAATAAAATGGGATTTACAATGAAAAATTCGGGGGTCAGACTACCCGAATTCGGAAAACCGAACAAAAATTTTCAAAACAAAAAACTAAGCCGTTTGCCTCCCCGGCAACGGCGCCATCTGACGAGCCCGCAAAAGCCGCGTTAAGAAGTTGTTTTTAATCTTCGTGCGTGAAAATAAATATGTCGTTCGTTGTAGGCGGCGATTCAGAAACAGTCAAGAGATAACCACAAAATAATGATTCAATTTTAATCTCGTGGTTTATGTTTATTTTACTTGGGCAAGTCCCAAGGTCGATCAAAAGGAGGCAAAGGAACAACCTAGATTAATGTCTATCCAATTTTGATTTCGGTTTTCAAGGCGGTATTTTTTTGAAATTTTTTTTACTGCAAGATAAGATGCAAAATGCAAATTCGGCCTATTTTAGGGACTAAAATATCAAATACGTTTAAACGGTGTCCGAAAATTACGAAACTTGGCCGAGATGTAAAAAATGATGGAATAAGTGCACTGTAATTTTTTTGTAATTTTTAGATGCAATATGAATTTTTTATGAATTGTTGAATGCAAACAAATTAATTTTCAATATCTAATTTTAATAAATATTAAACCTACGTTTTTTCGAAAACTAAAAATATCTAAGGTCTATCACTAGGTGATGGATCTCAGAAAAATCCTAGATCACAAAAATGTAGGGTCTAATACCTATTAAAAATTAAACAATGAAATATGCAAAATGATTTATACAAGGCAAATGATGCATGCAAATGCAATGATTTTTGGGCACAATGTTAATCAAATTAATCTCTACGATATGTGATTTTTGGGGAATTTTTAAATCAACGGTTAATTAACTACGAATTTCCGAGCACAGATTGGGCAAAATATCTCAATTTCCACAAAACAATTATTTATTAATCAACCATAAATCCCAAAAATATCCACATCACGTCAAAATGTAGAGAATTAAGAGATGAACAAAATGCTATTTTTAAATAAATAAAATGATGTAATGTATAGGTCTATAATGGATGACAAACACAGGGGTACAGATGCAATAAAATAAATAAATAAAACATGCAAGAGGGCCTAAGATTAATTACCTAAATGACGGGGGTGAATGTGCAATTTGTCCAAGGGGCACGTGCAGCGCACGTGCCTTTGGCTGGGGTGGACGGATATGCAATTAGAGGGAGCTCCTGGGGCTTCTTGCAATTTTCCCCGAGGTCACGTGCGTAGCACGTGACCCAGGGATGATGCAGCTCCTGACGTCCCCCCGCGCGCGTGCGGCTCACGTGCGGGGGGTCTCGGCCCTGCAGGCCGGTGGCGGTGTCTGGGCGGTGCTGGTGTTGACGGAGTAGCGGCCGGTGGCAGGAGGTTGACGATGACCGAGCTTGGTGGCGTCGGTGCGGATGTGAAGCTCGCGGCGGTGGCGATGGCGGAGGATGACGGCGTGGACCCGGCGGTGCTGTCGACGATGGAGGTGTTGGAGGCGATGGCGGCGTAGGTTGTCGAGGGTGGAGATATCGTCGATGGTGGCCGATGAAGACGAGGGGAGGGCGGAGTCGGAGCAGCTCCTGTCGTTGGCGATGCGGTGGTCGGTGAAGAAGTCGTCGAAGGCGGAGGAGTCCCGATGGCGTGGTCGGGGCGCAAGGCGGAGCGGGGCTCCGGTGGCGGGGGCGAGTCGATGGACGTTGGCTCGACGAAGCTCGGAGCTTGGGCAGAGCAGCACCTGGGTGCGGGCTGCGACGGCCGTGGATGCGCGGCCGGACCTCGCCAAGAAGAAGGAGGAGGGGCCCTGTCACCGCCGCCTCCTCCAAGCTCTATCGGCGGATGGCGATGAAGCGGGGCGGCGAGGCCCTATTTATAGGCGAGACGGGGATCGAGCGGGCGAGGGAGATGCGGGAGGTGGTTGGCCGCGGAGGTTGCGGAGGCCGTTGGGAGGTCAACGAGGCGGCGGAGGGTGCGAGGTTGGGGGCGACGTGTTTAGGAGGGGAGAAGGCCGGTTGGGGAAGAAACGCCATGGCCGTGCCGATCGGCCGAGATCGGGCGGCCAGATGGACGCCACGTGGGCGGGGGAGCCTGGGGACGGGGTGCGCCAGTGCTGTGGCACGTGCCGCCCGTGCGCTGCACGTGCGGGCAAATTAATAAATTTTTTTTTTTAAACGAAGGAAAGATAAGGCCAAAAACCACTGACACGTGGCGGCCTCTGGGGCTGCCACGTGTCAGCTCCAGAAAATTCGAGAGAAAAAGAATTTGTAAAATCAAAAAGAAATAGCAAACGACCTCGGATCGAAAAAGTTCCTTCACGAAAAATGCTCATCTCGACGAGATCTACAACTTTCATGAAGACATCAAAGCCAAATTCGATAAAATGTGAAAAGTGAATTTTTGGGGTATCCCATGTACATAGAATACCTTGATTTTTGGTTTTCTAATTTTTTTTTGTCATTTTTAAACAAGATAAAAATCCGGAAAAAGATGGAAAACTCAAAGATAAATAAAAGACATCTAAATCTAATTTTTTTGGATTTTTATAAGTAAAGAAAATAATAACATAAAATACAGGTCAAAAAGCCGCGAAAATACAATGTACAAAAAGAGGCCCAAAACCCAACTTTCACATACGAGCTCCGATTCACTTGAACTTGGTCTTGTTTTGAAGGTAATTGAATGTGCATTATTTCAAAAGTGAGTAGGATCAAATCGGACACTGGATGGGGAAGATATGTGGCTTTTAGTCCGAAAATCCTATAACTAGGGTTTGGGTTTTTGGTCCACTTGCCAGGGTTAGTGATTTTTTTGTATTTTTTATTTATTCATGTTAGTGATGTGCACACAGTGGAAGTGAGTTTGTGGTATGCGGTGTCAGCATGAAGGAGTTAAAAAATGGAGGAAGTTAGGCTATTTACAGGTCAATTTTTGGCTTCTTATTTTATGCAGAAATTAATGCTAAAATGCAATTCTTATGCAATCATGCTCGGATGCTAATTATGCGAAATAAATGCAGAAATGCAGTTGATTTTGAGGGACTTGAGCTTTAATTAATGAGACTTAGAATGGTGAATCTGAGATTCATCAAGGGACACATTTCTTAAAGGTTGCAGTAAAGGGGCTCCTGAACAAGAATGGAGTCCAACACCGAGTCTTGACTGCATACCATCCACAAACCAATGGTTTGGTTGAGTTCTCCAATCGTGAGATGAAAATCATCCTTCAGAAAATTGTTAGATCACATCACAAAGATTGATCACAACACCATACCTCTGCTCTTTGGGCATATCGGATTTCCTTCCTTATCCCTCTATGAAAGAGCCCATACCATATTATTTACGGCAAGCATGCCACCTTCTTGTAGAGGTCTGTCACAAATCCCTCTGGGCTATTCAAAAATGCCACCTTGATTTCGATGATGCTGGGAAGAAAAGATTACTAGATCTTGCTGAGTTAGAGGAATTGAGATCCCACGCATATGACAATAATTTGATTTACAAAGACAAAATTAAGAAGTGGCAAGATGCATATATTTTGAGGAAAATTTCAGGGTTAATCAAAAGGTATGATTGTTCGATGTCAAACTCAAATTATTCCTTGGAAAGCTAAGATCAAAATGGTGCCCTGTATCTTTTTTGTTTGTAGGGAGGAGTTGTGATATGGCATTAGATGTTGCTCTAGGTAGAACATGTCTCTCAATATCTTCATGCCTCTTCTTGTTCTTTTCATTAACTCTCCTCCTTGGTGTGCATTTATCCTTCAGAAATTGAGAGAAAGAGGGATCTTATTCGAGCGCTTTAAGGAGTGGAATTTCTATGATGATGTTTGAGAAGAGTTTCTTGAACTCTGGATCATGGGTGTATGATTTGGTGTTTTTCCTACGAAAAGCTTCAGGAAAGGGTATTGTTATGGTTGAACAGGAAAGATAAGTGGGTATGTTTGTCTCAGTTGAGTACTTTTCATTCTCAAGTTTATCTTCATCCCCAATTCAGACATCATCATGTGTAATGATGCATGGGTCAACATGTGTAGATGTGACTTTTCCATTGCTGAGAGTCGCAACATTGATAGATTGGTTAGAACAATTCATTGGTTTGAAGGACACTTGATTCTTTGGTTGTTGTGAGGTGGACCCTTGGGCGGACGTAGAAAGTCCTACATTTTGATTTCCTTGAGTGGAGTTATTGAATTTCTATGGTAGGGTAGAGAATCCTTGGGGTTGAGATCGAAATCTAAGGGGAGAAGTAGAAGATTCGGTCGGAGGTGGCATGTGTAAGGCTCTAGGAGAATTTCCTCTATTGGTGTTTGGATTGGGTAGAGGTTGAGGTGATAAAGGGAGGATATAAGATTGAATTTCAGCGAAATGCCGAGCCTTCTCAATGCTAGCATGTTGATGTGCTTGGTTAGCTTGTTGTTGTCCTACGACAAGTTATTGGATATCATGAGTCAGAGCATCAAAGTTCACAGATGAAGATTGTTGACTCATTTGAGGTGTAATTAGAGGTTGAGGTTGGAATTAGTTTTGATTATTAGTATTCTGAGTTTTCCAACCAAAATTGGGTTGCTCTACTCTCTACCTAGAATTATAAGTGTTTGAATATGAATTCTCTTGATTTCTTTGTACCCAATTCACAGTTTCGGGTATTTGTATTTGGTCATGAAAGAAAGATATTGTCCAAAATCTTGAATATTAAGGCTCGAGGTAACCCTAGTGATACTGTTTTGGGCTTTATCCAGAGCCAGGGTACTAATATCATGTGTCATGAGCTCCATTTGTGTGGTCAATGTTTCCCATCTATCATGGTTTTTATTTGGTGGCATTCATATCTTGAATGGAAGGATTACTGGAAGCTACTACACTAACTGACCCTTTGTTCCTTCCATAATATTCAATAGATGAGCTATTCACTGAATTATCTACCATATTTTCGAAAAGAGTCCAAATGAAGTGTTCATCATAACTAATGTGGTTATCGTCGCAAGAGCCGTCGATAACTCTCTTAAATGATGTGTCAATACCCTCGTAAAAATAATTGGACCAACTTCCATTTTGGGATTCCATGATTTGGGAGGAGTTTTTTGAAGCATTCCCAAGCTTCATGAATGTGTTAATTTGTCTTTTGAGAGAAAGATGAGATATCTTGTGTCAAGCATTGGTCTTTCCCACAGTGAAGTTTTTTATGAAAGCTCTCTCAGGATATCCCAGGTTATAATTGAAGTCCCAAAATTTCGGATCCATTGTAGTGCTCGTTCTTTCAGAGAGAACGTGAATTCCTTTATATAAATGTATTCTTTTTCTACCCCAGAAATACAAATGGCTTCACATGTTGATATGAAGGTCTTAAATATATAAATTGGGATCCTCGATTTCGTTTCCATCGAATTTGGTTAAAAGATATAGAGGCTGGTTTTATTTCAAAGTCCCCAACTTCTGGTGGAATTTGAACTCAATGAACTAAATCTTCGATCACAAGATTGTATTGGTGTTGATAGATGGTGGTCGATTCAGTGGTGTAATTATTTGGCGAATCTGAGCATTTTCGTCTATTAGCAACTGGAATTGTTGCAAAACAATTTCCATTGGATGGGGTGGCTCTCCTCCCCCTATTTTTTAGATCTAACTTGAAATCCGTTCTGACTAGGATGGGATGGGTGAAATCTTCTTTTGTAGATGGTTGTAGTCAAGTGGTTGCCTGAATTGGATTATTCAGAGATCTATGACCATGCATGCACAAAACAAACACAATCCAAATGTCGATTCACTGACTCAAACTAGTTATCGTAGATGCGGTTATCTTTTCATTTTTATTTGTCCTCAAAAAAATCAAGCACACAAAAAAATTGACCTAAAAATTGATTTGTAGATTAAGGACTGGCATGATTTTATATGTTTAATTGCATCCACTTTCAACCAGTATGGGTGCAAGTATATGCACCGTAGAATGGCTACCCGTATTCCTTTGAGGATGATGCCAAATACGGCGTCTGTTAATCACCCACTCTGTTAAGGTTTCCCTCACTGAGGAAGCGGTTAAACTTTAATTTAGTAAATAAAATCTATGTAGGATTTTGGGCTCTGACCTAAGGTTTTTGTTTGAGCACATGAGATTGTGAATAATATACAACACTTCAAGCACTTCAGACCACTTAATATCCGTGCCTACGTGGTGACTTTCTGAAAGCTTATTTTTTATGTAATCAAGCATGATTCATGGTATTTAATTTTTCTTGTTGTCAGGGGGAGAAGAACCACCGAGATGAATTCAGCAATAGAAATGGATTTTAACCAATTTCAGAAAAAAATTTCCATAGCAAACAAAATGCAAGCAACCTAATTGCCTAAGATTGGAAATGGACTCACAATAATGAGAACGATTGTATCTAGAAAAATCTTGTGCTTAGTTGTGCTTGAATCAGGGCCTGAAAAGAAAGAGTCTTACAATGAAAAAAATTCTTTTTAAGGAATTTTGGGCCATCTGAAAAATGAAAGAGAAAATAATTAGAAATAAAAAATAAACTAATGAAAAAATGTGCAATGTTTCATATCCCCACTAACGACACCAAAATGAAGACGTGAAAATCGGTGTGCTAAGATGTGAATTTTAGATGTTATTATGTACATACATGATTCTCGATATTTTCATATAAAAGAACAATGAACAAGCAAAAATAACCTCTAAGGAGTACAACGATAAGTCCAGGGATCGAACACAGTGAAAGGATGAAAATAGCACAAGTTTAGGGAAGAGATTCGCTTTGAATTTGGTGGAAATGCAAGATGAGCTCTTAATTTTTCTGTGATTTTATAAAGTTCAGAATGTAATGAAAATAATTCCAAATAGATTGCAAATGTTTCCAAGATCTTGTAGGATTTTTCGATGAATTTTTTGGAGTTTCTAGCTATTTTTAATGATCAAGACGTAGGGGCGTAAATGTGATTTTCAGTAATGCTAGAGGCATGGATGTAAAAAAAATAATAAAACTAAAGGATGACAGAAATTAAATAAAACGATTAGATGTGAGATAAATTTATCGGATAAAAAAATACTCATAGGGAAAATTACAGAGAAGGAAATAATTTTTAAGATAATTAGAAAAAGATCCCTAGAGGACTGAAATGTGATTAATAAAAACTTGAATAAATGATTTGCAAATGTCACAGGGACATAAAATAAGGAAATTGGGAAAATTGTGCAAAATTAATAAAATTTAATGAAATTACAATTAGGTCCAAATTGCATAAAAAATATGAATAGAAAGTAAACTTACGAAGGGGGTCCCTGGGACCCCTTCTTCTTCGTTGAGTTGCAGAGGCGGCTTGCAAGAGTAGAGGCTGCGGAGGCGTTGTCCACAGAACAACGGGAGGGCGGCAGATCAACGTGGAAGAGATGATGATGCGTGGAGGGAAAAATGGGTTCTTCTCGTCTAGATGATGGGTTTTATCTTGGCTGCCCTCCCTCCCCTTTATAGTCAGAGTCAGTGGAGGGGAGGGGTCGACGGTTGGTGGCAGGCAAGGAAGAGGAGACAACGTAAGTGTTGGTGTGGCAGACGGCCGTTATCGGAAGAGAAATGGGCGGCGAGCGGCATGGTTGGAGGATGAAGATGGCGTTGATGTCAGCGCTGACGCTAGCACCATTTATATTTTTTTATTTTTTCCTAATGTTGATGTCAGCATGATGTTATTTATTTTTTCTTCTAGCGATTTTTTTCAATTTTTTTATTGCAAATGAAGAGGGAGGAGATTATAGCCCCCTTGGGCCTCTTCTAAGCTAGACCTGAAAAATAAATAAATTTGTTAGAGACTTTAACATGAGCTTGGAGCTCATGTTTTAAAAATAATAATGATGATGGAATATTTATTATTTTTTTAATTTATTTTATAATAATATTATGCAAATTTTTGGATGATTTTGAATGCAATGAACATGAGAATCATGAAATGGAAATTGTGCTACAAATTCAGAAAAATATAACAAATTACACATGATTTCTGCTCAATAAATGGTATAAAAACATGATAAATCGTAGATTCATCAGACAACCTCAAAGAAGGTAGCATCACAGAGTTCAACAATGGTATTGAAATGTTTGTCGATTATGCTATACTAGTAAGGAGCAGTAGATCATGTTGGACTCTTACGTTAAGCTTTATGAACAAGTTGAGACTGGATTGACATGAAGGCTTAATTTGTAGCTCATGTTTTTCTTAGGCTCGTGTGCAGCTAATTATTATTGATCTTGTCATGTTAATACATCATCCAACTATCGCTTGAGATGGATATAGAAGAGAATTCAACAGCAGCTCAAGTATGATTTTTCAAGGACTAACTTAATACTATTGCTTAGTTAACTGTGCATACACACACAACAAAATTTAAAGATCAAAGTTAAAATATGTGATGTTCCAACATAATTGACAACACCATCTTTCTTTGCAGATTTCATACTAATAAAAATACTTGGTGAATTTCTCCGCTTAATGTTAATATCCTTCCGGTGATTTCTTTTACTTACTCCTCTCCTACCACCTTCTTCATCCCTCACCCACCTCCTCCTTCAACCCACCCTATGATGGGCGCGAATGTTGAGGTGACCTTACATCTGTCTTGGAGGGTTTGCGATGTCCGATAAGTCGAATCCAACAATCATTGTGTCGGCAATAAAATGCTAAATAAAAAATTATGTCTTGAATAGGCATCTTTTTAAGCATCTACAATAATATTCCCATGATTTATAATGCACGGAAGCTATTTAAGAAAAAAATAGAAAGCAACAAAATAAATATAAGCCTGGAAGGGGTATTTTCACAATATTAATAAAGTTCGAGGTGTTCTGTGCAAAATACCCAAAAATATTACAATTATTTTAACAAGTTCCATGACCAAATACAAATATCAAGAGACGGGAGGGTTGATGTGCAAAATCATCATGCACCTCACGTGGATGGCCACGTGAGGTGACTTGGCAAAGGACCTCTTTGCAAAATCAAATAAGTTTGATGGGGTCCTAACAACTTTTATAAAAGTTTTTAAAGGCTATTTAATATTTACAGGAGCAAAGATAAAATACAATAATGGCAGTGTTACCTATTAAATTACCACTAAGTCTCCTGATCGGGCACTTCAGGGAGCTCCACGTGGATGATCGTGCGACTGATGCGAACGACGGTTCACCTCTTGATCGGATGACTGCGATATAATCTAGAATTATGCCTTGATCCAATGGTTCCTGGGGTGTCACAAAGAGCACCCAAGAGAAGGTGGCCAGGAGATTCGATCGTGAAGTCCTCCCACGTTCGGCCTTCTCCTTTCTTGCCGACGGACTCAATACGCTGCTGGAAGGCCCCTCGCGTCCGGGCCCCACAGGAGGGGGCTTGGAGCTTTGATAGCCTGGAGCTCTTGTTGAGCTTCAACTTGTCTCCAAGGAGTTCATTGAGGTCCAACTCCTACACAAGACGAATCACATGATCGAGGCGATGGTCCTCGGCCAAACCTTGAAGCTTGCAGCACAGTGGAGCGAATGGGCGCTGGAGCTCTGATGGATGGCGGAGGGAGGTCTCAGTGAACCTGATTTGTGCGGAATAATGGTGGAAAAATGGGGGTTTTATGAAGTAGGCAATGGGAATGGAGATGGTCATGGAAGCAGGTCGAAACAAATGGAAAGAGCACAATGATTTTGAGATGGAGCTTAAGTCTCTAACAAACAAATATCCTAAAATTATGTTAACCCATTGATCAAACCATTGGTTAATCTAAGGATTAAACTAAGACAAGGAAGTCAAACCCAAAAAAATGAAAGAGAAATCAGATCGAACTTGGCTATTTTCAGGGAGAAGAGGAAGCGACGTCGGCGGCTACTCTGGCGAGCTGGATCGCCACCTCCGACCTCCTTTTTCTCCACGCCAAAGCTCCGCGAGCTTGTTGCTGTTACTGGCAAGCTCAAACGACTCGAAGATTGAGGGTTCCCGAGGATGAATGGGGATCAAAATTGGGAAGAGGGCGATGAGGCTTTATTTATAGACATGGCTAAAGAGGCATCTTACGATGAGGAGTTCACATAATTTGATATAAATAAATTAGATCTTAAACTTGGGAATGATTTAGGGAGATCACATATCCAATTTTCGTTCAGCACGCCAAGCAGAGAATGAGTGGATAGAGCAGGAAAATGACTAAAAATCAGGGTTCTGATAGCACCTAAGGTGAAGGGGAGGATAGAGGGGTTGTTGACCCAAAGTCAAGAGTCCCTCACCTGTGAGTGATCTATGTAGGACCACTACACGATAGAAATAAATAAAAACATTGTAGATTCAATAAACAATATTAAATGGTTTTATTTTAAAAATCTTAAAATATAAAAATTGTTTGTTATTTTATGTATAATTTTTGATATGTTTTATTTATTTTTACAACTTAATTTATTAGGTGTTAATTTTTACAAGTATATACAAAGGTATATATACTTATATTTATGATATTTTATTTTTATTTTGTATTTGATATTTATTATTATGTGCATGTATTTTTTATATTTATAGCATATTTTAATACAAATTTACATATTTTTAGTTATTTTTTCTGAATTTTATTTATTTACTTAAGTAATTATAAGCATGTATTATATAAGTGCAACTTACCTATATATTTTAATACTATTTAGTTCAGTGAATTTTTCATGATTTTAATTTATGTTTATTATTTAAATGTATTTCAAATAAGATTTACAAGTATTTAAAAATATAAGAAATGTGAAATATAAAGAATGAATATACTGAATACTATATAACAAGTATATTGTATAATAGGGATCCAAAGCCAACTTTTGCATTAACTCCAAATTAAATGAAACCAACTTCATTAAATAGATAATTTAATTTTATGAACAATAAAGGCTGGTCAATTTTGAATCCAGATGAAGGAGATACATGCTTGTAAAGTTTTCTTTGCGACTTTTTATCCTGAGTGTCCCAAGCACACTATGCATTATTTTTATGTGAAATTAATTTTGTATTTTTCTTTATATTTTTATGTATAAACTTTCATGTTGAGGGTTTCTTTATTTGAGGTATAAATAATAAAGAATAAATAAGTTCCAAAATGCAATTATTGAAGAATAAAGGGCTAGGGTTTGATCTGTATTCAATACAATTGGTCTGCCCTATCTCTCCCTACTTTATTTCTTATCAATCAAGTCATCATGATGACTGGGTCTCAGGGTCCAGGGTCATTAAGTGTCCTTGACACTTCATTCTTTTTTCTTTTCTTTTCCTTTATTCTTTTATTTTGATATTAAATACATGTATTTATATAGTATTTATGCATCAATCTTTGAGTGTTATTTTGTACAAATTATACTATATACATGCATTTAGCGAGGGATTTAAAGATAAAATGAAGAATAAAGGTGATGAAATGGAGATTCATTAGTAGGGCACAACTAATTAGCATAACCAATACTGCAGAAATTAAGAGGGATACAAATGTAAAAATCATTTTATTTCATTATTGACCAAAGATCCCACAAAACTCAGGTTAGACTATGGTGTTTCTTCTCCGTCCATGTGAAAAGAATGATCATGCTACATCGAGTTCCTCCTTAACATTTGTTGTGGTTCGTGGTATATAAACATATCTCTCTATTTTTTTTGTTACTTTGATTTTCTTTGCATGACAGTCCATGATTATGTCTCTCATTGTCAAGATAATTCTTCTCATCACATGAGTAATTTATTAGCTTTTCTTACCATAATATAAGTTGTTTCTTTGAATATAAAAAACACACGTG
The DNA here is from genome assembly GCA_037367405.1 of Ottelia alismoides. Taxonomy (NCBI): domain Eukaryota; kingdom Viridiplantae; phylum Streptophyta; class Magnoliopsida; order Alismatales; family Hydrocharitaceae; genus Ottelia; species Ottelia alismoides. Next base: position 184,105 of record JAZKJV010004332.1, on the reverse strand, counting down.
TTTCATGAATTTAGTTTTTAGATATTGAAGATCATCACAATGAATGACGTGATTTTATATTTTCTAAGTTATATATTGCCATTCCCATATTTTAAAATAATAATAGGAATTTATATGGATTTCTATATGAGCTTGTCCTTGTCTTACTTTAACATTCAATACAAATTATAATGTATTCAACTTTTTCGTCAACAATATTCTATCTCTTTGATAGGCCTCATATAATTATATTGTATTCATATATTTATGTCATCATATGAAAAAAGAGTATATGTCAGATTGAAAAAGACATATAACAATTGTAAAAATTTGGTAATTTTCCCACTATATATTATATGTGTGAATTTTTTTCTTGATTATATATTTTCAAATTATATTAGTAATCTATATTAAAAATTAGATTTATATAATAAAATATATAAAATTGCAATATTCTTCTTATAAAATTATTTCTATGAGCTTTAAAACATCAATTACATTTCAAATTCAAAATAAAGTGGATTGAATTTGGATATTTGAAAATGCAAAATGAATCAAATTCTGAATCTAAGTTAGTTTGTTTAAAAATGATTTCGAATTTAGATTTCAAATTTTAAAAATGAAATGAATTATGAATCTTGGTATTATCTATGGTATTCGATTCAATTAACATCGTTAATTAACATCGTACTCATTGCTTCAGTACATTACATTCATTTTACCATATAAATGTATATCACATTATATTAAATATGAAGATGCGGAAGTTTTAAACTTAATAAATGTGTAATGTATAACTAGTGGATACATATCTACCCCCCATGTCTACTAATCCTTTATCCTCAAATGCAAGTTCAGTCGAGTCTTTATATTTCCGATCCCCTGAATCATTTTGCTCGGATCTTTCTTTCATTAAAATAGAAATATCAAAAAAAGTTGATGGTACCATAAAAAATAAAGGCATTATGGAAAAGGTTATTTTGAAGCTTACATCAATAAAGACAGGCCAAATTCCCCACCTCAAGAAATAACTAAAGAAAAAGTGTAAAGCAAAGAGGAAGATAAGGAGAAAGACCTGAATGGAAAAACATATTATGTCATGATCAGTTTATGATTTTGATGAACACTATCAAGAGCAAGACATTGAAAAGGATGCCTAGGATAATTATAAAAAAATATAATTATGTATTCTATTAGGTGATGATTCTGCCATTAACACCTCTGGACATCCATTCTCAACAAGCTCAAGCTCGATCCACATAGGAAGTCTAGAATGATCATTCAGTTAGCTGATCGGTCCATCAAAAGGTCACAAGGGATGTTGAAGGACATCATCGAGACTTCTCAAGGTTTACAGTATAGAGTATACTTTGTTATCCTAGACATGGATTTTATTATAGAGTTAGCCCACTCTCCCTTATTCTAAGAAAACCCTTCTTAGCTTCCACTAAGGCAGTCATTGATTGTTAGACATGGACAATCAAGTTTATTAAGAAGGGTAATTTGTGAACCGTTGTAACTAATAAAGATCCTAGAGAACCTGACTGTGACTCTGATAGTTGCCACTTTATTGAGGTAGATGAGTCATACTCACTAAATTTTTTTATTTGTGGTGTTGAGGACTTACCAAGTGATGAATCTCCATTTCATCATCTTTATTCTATCATTTTGGTCTTAAAAAACCCTAGTAAATGCGTGTAAATACCATTAATTCATGTATTTTAGCATTCATGCATTATTGTGTACGTAGTGTATAAAATATTGTTTTTAATGCAAAAATTATAGAATAAAGAAAAGAAAAGAAAAAGAATAAAATATTGCAAATATTTTATGATCCGAAACCCCGAGACCTAGGCATCTCGATGACTAGGTCGATAAGGAATAAAGTAGAGGGAGATAAGGGCCAAAATACAATAAAAATACCCTTTTATTAATTCATTTATTCTTCATTTTTTGGTACTATTTTTAGTTTCCACATTTTATACTTCAAATAAAGAAACTTTGTACATGAAAGTTGTAAATAATTAAATATAGAAAATACAAAATTGATTTCATACAAAAATAATATACAGATAAAAAAGTCGTGATCTGAATAAGAATCCAAAATCCCAATTTCCAGACATGTAACTCTCAATCAAAAACTCGAAATGTATCAAAATCACCTTTAATTGTATATTTTAATTTTTAATAAGCTATTTAATGAAGGTAATTTCATATTTATTGCTAAGTTACAGTGTGAAAGTTGAGTTTTCACTACAAGAAAAATACGATTTGGCAAGCACAAAAGGGCTAGGACGGGAGAGCACATGTGCTCGCCACCTTTAGGCGAGCACCTTGCGAGCACTTGTCCTCGCCCACCTGCCTCGCCCATTTAATTTTCAATATGTGATTTTAAATGGCGCATGAAAATTTGGGGGAGAGCACATTGGCGAGCACATGTGCCTCGCCCACGTGCCTCGCCCAGTTAAATTTCAATGTGCGATTTTAAATGGTGCTTGAAAATTTGGGGGAGAGTACTTAGAGAGCACATTGGCGAGCACATGTGCTCGCCCACGTCTTCTAGCGGGCTCCCTGTCCCTTCATTCAAATGAAACCAATCCCAAAAAGCCCTCCTCTGGCGATCTTTGAGTGGCATCCCTCACCTCCATCGACCATTATTTACCTTCACTATATGCTACCTTTTCTTTCCATAAGGTATTTTGAGCACTCCTCTCTTGCTTATTTTTATTTTAGTTGCATAGTATGGATATATTCAATGTTTTAGGGTTTGCAATTTTTTAGAGTAGAACAATCATACCGTGTTTTTTTAGACATCCGTTAACTTGTTTATTATACATCATACGATTTATATGATGTATATTTGATGTTAGAATAAATTTTGTTAGCTAATTATATATGCAAATTAACATGTTTAGAAGGTATATGATGAAATGTCTAACCATTACCATTACAAAACAATCATATTGTTCAAATTTGTTTACTTGCATATTGGACATTATACAATTAGATTACCATAGATTATATGTATGTAAGGTGTATGACATGCTAATGAAAAATTGAGAACTTCCATTGTTATATGTGATGTGATAACCTATACATGGACTAAATACTCATATTTTTCTACATTTTTAGGATTATATAGTAATGGCTTATTTTATATGTTCTTGTGGTATATAAGTATGTGTGTGTGCTTGTGCATGTGTAGTACATGTGTACATGTGTGTGTTAGTATGCTAGTGTGTGTGTGTGTGTGTATGTGATATGTGTGTTAAAGAATGTAAAGTGTATTAATACAGTGTCGAAGGGGGGCGGGAAAATTATTTGTGTATGTTGTTTATGTATGTGTGTTATGTGTGCATGCATGTGCATGTATCTTAGGGAGTGTGTTAGTATATTGTGTATCAGGGAGAGTGTGCATGCATTTAGAGTATGTGTTAGTATGTGTTAGAGCGTGTATTAGTTTAATATGCATGGAGCACAAGCTTATGAGAGTGAGGACATACTTGTTAATATGTTAGATTTATTTTAGTGTGTAATATTTGTTTGTAAAGTTTCAATAAAATGGTCTTCAATTTTGATGTTATCGATGAAATACCTAAAGTTTCTACATGTAGAAGTCTACCATGGATATAAAGTGTTAACCGAGTTTTATATTTTACATTTTCTATTACTTTGCAGATGAATGTGATTGTGAGGGTGATCATATATTATGTTATTTGTTCCTATTTAGGATATAGTAGGAGGAAGCTCACGGTATTATTGGTAACACTTTATCTTCCAGTAAAAACCTCTCTATCTTTGGTTTATTAAGATTTCCTATTGAGATTATCATTTATAATTGAATGCAGGCCTTACATACATAATGTAGATTCGTTTCCAGACATCAACTCCTCTATCATAGGTATGCTCAATTAAATATTGTCCTCTTATTTTTATCCATGTATATTCAATTTTCAAACTTTGAACTAAAGTTATAATTAAGTGATTAGAACATGTTAGTATCCATATAAAATATGATGGGATCTAGTATGAATAATTGTTTTATGATAAGACGATCTGGTTATTTGTAAGTATAGAGTCATGTACATGCCTTTCTAAATTTCACGTACATGCATTTCTATTGTATCACCATCTCTTTCTTCATGTATTTATTTTCATGTTTTTGCAAGATGATTTTTGGGTACTTACATGTTCATATGTGTATTATCTAGGTTCATGCGTATTTATGTGTGTGTTAGAGTGCTCGTATGTATATGCTAGTGTGTTTACGTGTGTGTGTGTGTTACATTATGTTAGTTTGTGCTATAGTTCGTATGTGTTACACGGTGAAAGAGAGGGTGTGCATGTTTGGCTAAGTTTATTTGTGTTTGTGTGTTTGTGTGTGCTTATGTGAATACTAGTGTGTATTATAGTATGTATGTATATATTTTAGCATGTGAATGCAAGAGCTATAGTGTGTGTATGTTTGTTAGAGAAGCAGAGTGTGTAAATATAGTGTTTGGTTCTAGATATGAAGTGCTTGTATGTTAGTATGTGTTTGTGTTAGTATACCTATGTGTGTTAGTGATTGTAAGTGTATGTTATTGTGTATGCTTGTGCACTATAATGTTAAGAATGAGAGAAAAGAATGTGTATGTGAAATGAGGATAACACTAGAAGAAAAAAAATAATGAAATTGAAGTATGGGTCCTCCACCTGCTCATAAAATATGTTTATGTAGTATAAAGAGTTTTGAAATGACTTTATAATAGGTGATACAGGTTCAACAGGGCTTCGAAACCCCGAAGAACTTATATATTTTTTTCATGTTGTCCACAGTGGCGAGCACATGTGCTAGCCAAGTCCTGGCTACATGCTAGCTAATACATGACCTAGAAAGCACTTAGCTAGGATTTGGTTAGCACATGTGCTCGCCCACTGTTTAATGGCGAGCACATGTCCTCGCCAATATGAGTTAGCGACTAGGGTTTTAACGAGCACAAGTTTGGCGAGCACATGTGCTCGCCAAATGACGGTAGAAGCACTTTGAGAGCACTTGGGGAGGACATTTGTGCTCGCCAAAAGCGCTTTTTCTGTAGTGTTTGAACCCATGTTGTATACTTATACCGATTAAAATATTCATTTTAGTTATTATTCATTATTTTAGTAATTTTATATTTTTATAATTTTGTAAATTTATTATAATATATGTACACATTAAAACAGGAATAAAACACTAAATAAAGAATAAAAATAAAGTACTCGTACAAAATATATAGGTATAGTACCTATAAGCATACCTATATAGACTATATATCTATTTATTTAAATCTAAAAATATAATAAAAAAAATAAAAATATATTTAAGTTTTTAAAAATAAGTTATAAATATATTAAAATAATAAAAAATTGGAAAAATTAAAAATACAAAAACAAAAATAAAATATTAAAATATATAGCTAAATATACCTATATAGCTCATAAATGGTAACTTGTAATTCCAAACCTCGAAAAAATAAATAAAAATCATAATAAAATAAATTATAAAATAATAAATATTTTCATTTAATAACCTAAAATTAGTAAATCAATTTCTTATTTTTAATTAATTTTACAATGATTTTTCCAGGCTTTTTCCCTGGTAGGTCCACGTGGACCAACTAGGTGGCGGCAGGAGTTGACCTTTAGTCAACTCTCTGCCCAATGCCTGGCCCCTTGTCAGAAGTTATTTTGACCCATTTTTGACCATTTTTCAAGGGCATTCCTTTCATTATCTCGTGTCGATGCCTTCTTGTCTTTTCTTCACCTTTCATCGAGGATACACGCCCAAGGATTATCTTGGGGGGTGAAGATCATCGATGCGCCCGATTCACCTCGTTCTTTTCCCCTCTCGTCCGCCTATACAAAATACCACCCAAGCTTCCATTGACCATTCGAACCCATTTTGACCAACATGGACCCTCCTTCGGCTGAGCTCTGGACTGGAGAGGTGACAACTCTCCTCCAGCTCCCTTCATCGAGGTCCGGTGACGTCTAATGGAGCTTCCAACCATCTCAGGCGGTCTACGCCGTCGTAAGGTCCTATCTCGCGGTTTCCCGCCGCTCGAGGTCATTTTTACTCACTTTTCCTTGCTCTTTGGTTAGTTGTAGTTGTCTTCTTTAATTTCATCTTTTTATTTGCTCGATTGGCGTTTGTTCCACCACCCGCTACCCCCTCGCTGGAGCTTGCTCTGGCGAGCCCCTATTCGCTCCATACACCACCCATTCCACCCTCGCTTGCTCTAAGAGCCCTCTATTGTCGTTCGTGTGCTTTACTTGTAGGATCCAGAAGCCAAAGGGACCCTCCTGGGGGTCGCTTTTGTTGAAGCCCAAGCCTCCTGGAGCTCTCCTCCCTCTTTGATCACCGTGGTGGTTCTCTGACAGTCTACCGCCATTTTGAAGCTGCCTTTTGCTCGAGGAGGCTTCCAGGAAGCTTTGGGGACCATCGGTGGAGCTTGTGGTCGTCGGAGGAGCACAAATCGCCCATCCAAATCTCGTCGAGGACCAGTTCTTCATTGGATCATCCAAGCTTCTCATTTGCCATTGGATCACTGTCCGTTCACCGTGAAGAGTAGCTTCCATAGGATCAGTCCCTGCATCAATCGTCGGATCTTCCAGGGCTGTCTAATCGCAACCATTCCTTTGCGAAAGGGTATCACCGCACCTCGTGCTGACACGTGTGTAAGTGAGGGGCGCTGCACCGTCGGATCTGCTCTAGGCCGTGGGTATTTTGCATTCATGCCTCATCGTTTTTGCATTTATTAAATAGTTCTAAAACATTCATCTGCGGTGATTTTATTTTTGTAAATTTGCGAAAAGAACCTTGTGTTTACTTTATTTACACTTAGGTCTTTGTCCACGTGGGCCGACTAACCTTGGTGATTTTGCAACCAGACCCTCAAGAGTTTGGTTATTTTGTATTTGGTCGGAGATGTTGGATATTCAGTGTAAACTTTTTGGTTATTTTGCAATCAAGTCCCTAAGGTTTTTGATAATTGCATATTCGTCCATACTAGGCGCGCGTGCTTACGCACGTGAGTTCTGGGATTTTTGTAGAAAAGCCCTTGCTTGTTTTGATTTTTGTTTTTAGTCCAAAAAGTTTATTATTTATTTGAATACTTCTGTGAAATTTACATGCATGCCCTTGTACTTTCATATAATTACAAAAATACCCCTGTTAGTGCGTATTTTCTCTTTGTTTCATTTATTTATTTCAAGCATCTATAAAATTCAAAAAATACCCAAAAATAGGAATAAGTTCCTGTTGCATTACACTATCACGCCATGTTTTTATTTTAATTTTTGTGGTATTTTAATATTTATAAAAATATAAAACATACATTTTCATCCATGTTTACATTAGAAAATACATAAAAATTATAAAAACTATTTGAAAATTTTCCAAAAAATATATTTTGTGTTTTTTTTTCATCTTTTACCTTTAGGCCAAAAATCATTAAAAAATACAAAAGAAATCTCAAAAAAATAGAAAACCACTAAAAAACCTTCATAAAACATAAAAAATTCATAAAAAATCATAAAAATATAGTTTCTATTTCTATTTTTTCTAATTTATTATCTTTATTGTAAAATTAGTTTAACAAATTTTTGTTACTGTTCACTATTTTTCATCTCCATTTTAATTTCAGATCTTTATTTTATCCTCTGTTTTGAGTATTTTTGGCTTTAAAAATACCAAAAAATTAGCAAAAATATAGAAAATCATAAAAATATCAGAAAATTATAAAAATCACAAAAAGATTTTATTTCTTGAATTTGGATATTTTTACCTAATTTTTATCTCTCTTATCTCTCTTGTTTATATATTCTCTATAATAGCTTTATATCTATTTTTAAAGAAAAAGAATTTAAAAATATAAAATATAAAAAGAAAATAAAAAAATCATAATTTAAAAAAAAATAAAAATATAAAAATATAAAATCAAAAATTAAATAAAAAAATATAAAAATTAAAAATCCACAAAAATAACATATATAAACAAATTCATGACACTCACTTTTGTGCATTTTTGCCCCGATCTACCCTGCTTGCTCCCTGTGTTCGACCTCTATATACTTGCATTATACACATCTTTTGTAGAGTTATAATAAATTTTATCTCCACATCTTGCTTTTCATTGATTGATTCTGACTTATGGGTTAATTGTTATTTGAATTGGGGTTTTGTGCGAGGTCAACTCGACAACTGGGATTTCTCACCTTGTGAGACTTCTAGACCTCCTCAAAATCCTCTTCAACAAATGGCATCGTTGCGGGGAGCACCCCATGCTTAGATCGGCTTTTTTGATTGATTGTGATCTTTGTCTTTATTTTTACTTTATTTATTTGCTCTTTTATTTGCTATAATAGTCTTACTCGTCTAAGCACCCTCTCTTGTTGACTTTGTGCGAGGAACAGCGGATCGAGGGAGACGCTTCACTTTAGGTGCATGTGCACCCATGTGAAGGCAATATGGGCTTCTGACCTAGCATCAAAGGAGGCTTGGAGGATTTTGAGACGACAGTCGCATTTTGAGCATTTTATTTTATTCTATTTATTTTGTAATTTGAAGTGAGAGAGACACATTTATTGTAATAACTTAAACAGGACTCTCAGGACTCTACCACATTTTACGAGGTCTAGTGCCTGAGGGATTGTTCCGTTGGGGGCCTCGTCGGTTTTGTCGCGGTTTTCATCACCTTTTTTCTTTTATTTCTCGATTTTGTTTTCTTTCTTTGTGTGATTGAGCCTTAGCTGTAGGAACTGCTTGACGTAGTATTAGGTCCAAACACCTAAGTATATTTGCATGTGCCTATAGTCTACGTTTGGATCTGGACAAAATTCGAAAAATGTGCTTCACGCTAATAGTAGTTTCTCACACTAGGGCGATTTCCTCGGCTTAGGGCGATTTCCTCGGCTTGCATTTGCATATAGATAGGTTTCAATTCTACTGAGCATCCTTGCATGTAGAGTGTTGTAGGAAATGTGAGTATTTACGCTTTAGCATTCATCATTGATTTGTCGCTTGTATTTCTTTTTCGACTCTCCCTCTGATTTTGCCAACCTAGGTGCTTAAAGGAACTAACTCCTCGTTAGGATCGTGTATTTTCTATTAAAAATCCAAAATAGTGATAACAAATAAAATTTGGACTGTTAACATTACTCGACCCTAAAATCCTCCCAAAAAGGAAATTTGTCTTGGGGCGAGTAATCCCCTCATTGTCTACGTTTTCATTGCTCGCGCACACACTAAGGACTAGTGCTCAAATCCCATTTCAGCCTCCTAAGTGTTTGCGCAATTTTTTGACTTCTCGTCTAACTCTAAAACAGACAAGATAAAAAGGTCGCATTTGCGATCTTCACCAAGTTGATTAGGTGAATTGAGGGTTTTGTTGTGTGTGAGTTTGCTTGTGATTGTTTGTGTGCATTTCTAGATCATCTCTGCGCATTTGCGCCTTTCTTCACTACTCTTGACTTGACCTTCGTGCTCTCCCGATAGTTTCCTTTTGTTTTCGAGATGGACCCCTAGAGCGTATTTTATCTGTATTTTGCGGATCCCTCGTTCACTCCAATCAGTCCACCTCTCTTTTTCCAGGAGGACTTTGCTCCTGATTTTTGTACATATCTGACCAACCCACTATTTCAGGATGCGGACTTAGACCTTCACCAATCATTTCCACCACCATCTTCTACACATTTTGACAACTTGCTCTTCCTTGAGTATCCTGATCCAGAATGTGATTTTTGTCCATACCTACCACCCGCACTCGACACACCTGAACCTGAGATTTTGGAGTCACCTTTCATGATATCCACACTTGAGACCCTGAATCAGATGATGGAGCATATGAACTTGAGGATGAATGATATATTTAGCGTAAATAAGATCCAGAATGTAGCTCCATTATTTGAGGATTTAGATTTATTTTAGGTTTTCCATGAGAGCTTGCAATCGCCCAAAATATAAAAAAATGAGAAAAATTTAAAAAACACAAAAAGATTTCGGGAGCACCATGGTTGAAATCAGACTGTGAGGAGAAGGGACCATCTGCCTGACCCTTCATCCACACACTCACTCACATTTTGTCCAACCCCTGGCCTCGAGGATGCTGCTGTACATACTGCTCTTGACATTCCTTGTGTATATAATGATTCTGATCTCCTCCCTTATATGGAGGAGATCCAAAAATTCAAAAAAATGTTGAATGAACCTGAAGTGGTGGCCGATATTCATGAGATCATTGATGCCCCACTTCGCCAGGCCATGACCCAATTATTAAGCTCCTCATCATAAGAAGAGAAAGCGGAGGAGCAGATCTGAGCATCATATTCTGACCATGGCTATTGCCTACGCCATCACACACCATCCCATTCCTCAGAAGAAGAACACTACCACACCTTTCATTAGTTGCACCATCTCTGGACACACTTGTGATCACACTCTCCTCGACGGCGGTGCTTCGATTAGCATATTACCCTTCTCGTTGGTACAATCTCTTCACTTAGGGCCTATAAAGAAAACCAGGATGATCGTTCAATTTACTGATGGATCTATCAAGAGGCCGAAGGGTATCCTTGAAAATGCCATCATATCGATTCAGGACATGAGCTACTATGTTGATTTTGTTGTATTTCCAAAGGAGACCTCCACATGGGAGCACTCTCCAATCATCCTGAGATGGTCATTTCTCTCCTCTGCGAGGGTCGTTATTGATTACGAATCAGGAGAGATTCACTTCCATCCTGCTGACGAAAGCAAAATGATCATCACCGCACCCACTGCCGATTAGAGACATGCACCTGATGCACCCACACCTATCTTGGCTGACCCCGAGGATCATGACCCAGATGATACTATCAGAGACTTTTGTTGTATGCTGGACTCCACTAAGACCCGAGAACTCCTCCCCATGGAGGAAGACTTAGAAAGCATGGACCTCAGAGTTCCTTCTTCTGGGACTTGGCGATGTGTTGATGACATCCGTGAGATTTATACGATTGATACCATTGAGCGGAGGGCAGATTCAAAGACTAGACAGGACAGACATGACTCGACTACTTTCATTGATGAGTCCGCACATGTTCACTTAGATTTAGATGAGACAAAGGCTGAATTTGATTTGGTTGCTTTTATTCAGGAATTCGGGCCTTTTGATGAGAAAGATGATCCAGTTGAGATTGTAGAGGATGGACATAGTTCGACAACTTCCACTGATGAGTTCATTACTTTTGGTTTTGACCTGGATGAGACCTTGCAGGATGACACTGACTGCACTTCTTCTGATGATGATGAGTTCGTCCTATTCCACTTTGACATCAGCGAGACTCCCAAGGCCGAACCTAGTCGTACTTCTTCCACTGACCAGTCTGCGCCTTCACACCCTAGGACCACCGAGGACCCTCATCGTGTTGACCCTGCTTGGATTGTGTCATCTGAGGACCCCGATGTTGACTTGCACCATGTCAGATCTAGTCCTCAGCGGTCCTGAAAGAAGGTTCGCTTTCAGCCTTCTTGATCCTTTGTACATCCATCTCTGTTGTATATTCTCACTCGTCTACCTCGTGTCCATCTCCCGTATTGCTCATTCACCCATTCTTGTGTTTACCTTACTTAGGACGTACTTTATCCTAAGTATGGGGGGGGGGGGTGGACGAGCCGAGTGTTCATTCGTCGTTCCGTTTCATTACTCTTGTCGTTGCCTATACCCGGGGCGTCTTTTACCCTAAGTATAGGGGGAGTGATGTGTTCATTCTCTTCTATCTTTTTCCATCTTCTGATCTCTTTTCTTCTTTTCTTCTTTTCCTTTTCATTTTTCTTTTTCTACAGAAAAGGTGTCACCCCTTGTTGTCAGTCTACTATACTTAGGACATACTTTGTCCTAAGTATAGGGGGGTGTGCATCCCGAGTTCTTCTATTCTTTGATCCTCTCTGTTATATCTTCTTCTTGTCTATACTTAGGGATATCTTACCCTAAGTATAGGGGGAGACAGTCTGAGTACGATCTGTTCATTCCCACCCTTGACCCTCCATGCTTTGTGTACAATCTGCTATACTTAGGAATATTTGATCCTAAGTATAGGGGGGATGGTCAACTTCTCACGCGTTCATTCATCTCTCTATTCGTTTATTCTTTAGATTTTCCTATACTCAGTAGGAGTTATGTCTTCTCTTTTTCTCTCTGATCTATGAGGATGTAACTCAAGCTAAGTATAGGGGGGTCGTATGTACTACGTATATACTTTAGACATAACTCATACTTTCGTATTTTTATTAATAATTATGGCTAATTTCACTATTTAATTCATTAAAAATCACCTAATAAAAAGATCTTGATTATTCCTCAAAAATCCGTTTTGTATTTACTAGTTAATAAATCAGGTGAATTTTTTTTTTGCAAAATGTTTGAAAAATAATTTTAAAGTCTTTTTGTAAAATCTTTTGAAAACTATTTGGAAAACATTTTGTTCAATATTTCAACCTTTGTGAAAATATTTTGTTTTGAAAATTTATTTTCTTGGTGTGAAATAAAAATGTTTGAAAAACTATTTGCAAATGTTTGGAAAATGGTTGCAAAAATATTTTGAAAATCTATATATATTGTTTGAAAAACCTTTACAAAATGATTTTCAAATGTGTATAAATGTTTGTAAAATTGTTTATAAAAATTATTTTGGACTATAATTTTTAAAATTGTTTGAAAAACCTTTTTCAGATAAGTTTGAGGAGTATACATCACCTTAAAATTCATTATATCTATATGCCAATAAAATTGACCAATTACTCTTTGTAAATTCTTAAAAACTTAATTCTTGTAAATATAGAAGCATCCTTATGTAAATATTTGTACCTAGTTTTTTTAACCAAAATCTTTTGTTTTCAAAAAAACCCAAAAACATTTACAAAAGTAAAAATATCAAAAACATTTGAAAAATACTTTTGAAAAATACAAAAAATGCATATGCATCATCCTTTTCAAAAATCCATAAAAAGTTCAAAATCTTTGAAAATTACATCACAAAAATATTTTCTGCATTCTGCATAGCATTTGCATAGCATGAGCATTTTCTGGATTGAATTTGATAGTTGAACATGTCTAAGTAAAATCCGAAGATTGGAGCTTGGTTGGATCTTAAAATCTACCTAATAACAGGAACCTTATAAGAGCTGGAATTTAGGTACTTCAGGTCTAATTGACTTAATTCTTTGAGAATTGTGAGACTTGGTTCAATGGATTCTTGACTACCTAAGTAGAGTATTTCGGAGCGCACGCACGACTCTTGTTGATAATGATCTAACTTGGACACATGCACCTTTCACATGGCTCAACTCAGTTGGAGTGGTGAGGGGGTTGGATTTGCCGGTATGAGACACACACAAGTGGAAACACTTGTCCTCCTCCAGGGAGGGAAGTGCACCCCAACCCGTCCAGTGATGAGGAGTTCTAAAGACATGAGAGTGTGGATTGCAATAAAGCTTCAAAATAGGGATAGTCTACCGGCTCAAGAGGAAAAACTCCTTATGTAAATGCTGCTGTGAATAGTATTTCAAAAAAAACTCTAAAAAAAGTGGACAGGCCTGTAAAAAAAATAAAATGTCTGCCGGAGTATGTATATGTTGTATAAAAAATAAGCAAGCTTGAGCTTCAAAGTCAAATCATGTGAGCCTACAGCTGGATGACTTGACTACACTGGTCTTGCATCCTAGGATAGGTAGCTACACTGGCTATCGTCCATTCTTCTCTTCACCCCTCCTCTTGAGCTGGTTGCCACTTGAACTTAGAAGGGAATACCCCGCTCCTCGAGGAAGGAGTTATTGTATTGGGGAATCATTGGGTTGTTGTATTGGAGAAGTTAGTCTCTTTGTCATTTCATTTGGGGAGAGCCACTATCACTTACACTGCATGAGTCAGCTTCATAGTCGTAAGGGTTTGCGTATGAGTTGAAATATTTCTGACATGGCTATTGAGGAGACCAGAGCAAAGTTTTGGGATTCTCGAAGGCTGTTGGATTTCAAATCCGGTTCTCATTAAGGTTCTGCCCGCACTAAAATTCCAAAGGTCCAACTTATGCTCCAAACTTTGATTTTGTGAAGACAAGTTTGATAATAAAATTTAATCCATCATTCTTCCTTTTCTTTTCTTTGTTTCTCTTTTCTGCACTTATTGCATAAGTGTTTGCTAGGGACTAGCAAAGGCAAGTATAGGAGGATGATGAATCTTTGTTTCATCATCTTTATTCTATCATTTTGGCCTTAAAAACCCTAGTAAATGTAGATAAATACCATTAATTCATGCATTTTAGTATTCATACATTATTGTGTACATAGTGTATAAAATACTATTTTTAATGCTAAAATTATAGAATAAAGAAAAGGAAAGAAAAATAATAAAATATTGCAAATATTTTATGACCCGAAACCTCGAGACCAAGGCATCTCGATGACTAGGTCGACAAGGAATAAAATAGGGGGAGATAAGGGCCAAAATACAATAAAAATACCCTTTTATTTAATCATTTATTCTTCATTTTTTGGACCTATTTTTAGTTCATGAAAGTTGTAGATAAATAAATATAGAAAAATACAAAATTGATTTCATACAAAAATAATATACAGATAAAAAAGTTGTGATCTGAATAAGAATCCAAAATCCCAACTTTCCAGATCTGTATCTCTCAAATAAAAACTCAAAATGTATCAAAATCATTTTTAATTATACATAACTTTTAATAAGCTATTTAATGAAGGTGGTTTCATATTTTTCTGAGTTACGGTGTGAAAGTTGAGTTTTGGACCCCTATTATATACTTATACCGATTAAAATATTTATTTTATTTATTATTCATTATTTTAGTAATTTTATATTTTTATAATTTTGTAAATAATATTAATAATATATGTACACATTAAAACAAGAATAAAACACTAAATAAAGCATAAAAATAAAGTACTTGTACAAAATACATAGGTATAATACCTATAAGCATACCTATATAGACTATACATCTATTTATTTAAATGTATAAAATACATCAAAAAATAAAATAAAAATATATTTAAGTTTGTTAAAATAATTTATAAATATTTAAAATAATAAACAAAATTAATAAAATTAAAAATACAAAATAAAAATAAAATATTAAAATATATAGATAAATATACCTATATAGCTCATAAAAGGTAACTTGTAATTCAAAACCTCAAAAAAATAAATAAAAATCATAATAAAATGATTTATATAAGACTTTCTAAGGTCTACCATACATGTGCGAGCACGTCACTCGCACATCTATGGTAGACCTTAGAAAGTCTTATATAAAAGGGGTCGAAGAGCCTAAGGTTAGAGGCAAAGCTAGGATCGAGATTGATTATTAAGATATTTAGTACGAGAGTGAGTGCTCGCTATCGTCTGTTCGCGGGCTGGGGGTAAGCGCCCTCACGTTCAGGAGGGCCCCGCTGCAGCTAAGACTGAGAAATAGCACGAAGTCGAACTTAGAGAGGTCAGACTGAAGCAGAGCGGGTGAAGGTGAGTGGCGGAGCCTCAAAGCGAAGTGGCTGGTGTATACTGCTTGGTAGTTGAGCCTTGTGTTCCCCATCGTGCTAGAATCGACATGTCAGAGCTGAAGTCGACTCTTTTTCCATCATCTCATCGACTATTTATTATTTAGTTAGCCTGATCTCACTCTCAGGCTAGGGAGAAGAGGAGCCTACTTATTTCATTTGGATTTGAGCTCGAGAAATTCTCTAAAAAGATATAATAGGCAATTGGGATAGTTGGCTTGCAATGCACTCCTTTCTTTGCTTGCTCTTTTCCCCGGTTGGTCTTCAACCTCACTTCTTCTCGTACCTAGGTGCTCACAATGCCTGGCCCCTTGGTTATAGTTGTTTTGACCCGTTTTCGACCATTTATCGAGGGCATTCCTTTCATTATCTCATGTCGACGCCTTCTTGTCTTTTCGTCACCTTTCATCGAGGATACACGCCAAAGGATTATCTTGGGGCGTGGATCATCGATGCGCATGATTCACCTCGTTCTTTTCGCCCGCTTGTCCACCTATACAAAATACCACCCAAGCTTCCATTGACTGTTCGAACCCATTTTGACCAACCTGGACCCTCCTTCGACTGAGCTCTGAACTGGAGAGGTGACAGCTCTCCTCCAGCTCCCTTCATCGAGGTCCGGCGACGTCTAGTGGAGCTTCCAACCATCTCAGGCGGTCTACACCGCTGTGAGGTCCTATCTCGCAGTTTCCTGCCGCTCGAGTTCATTTTTACTCAATTTTCCTTGCTCTTTAGTTAGTTGTAGTTGTCTTCTTTAATTTCATCTTTTTATTTGCCCGATTGGCGTTTGTTCCACCACCTGCTACCCCCTCGCCGGAGCTTGTTCCAGCGAGCCCCTATTCGCTCCATACACCACCCATTCCACCCTCGCTTGCCCTAGGAGCCCTCTATTATCGTTCGTGTGCTTTACTTGCAGGTTCCAGGTGCCAAGGGACCCTCCTGGGGGTTGCTTTCGCTGAAGCCCAAGCCTCCTGGAGCTCTCCTCCCTCTCTGATCACCGTGGCGGTGCTCCGACGGTCTACCCACCATTTTGAAGCCTTTTGCTCGAGGAGGCTTCCAGGAAGCTTCAGGGACCATCGGAGGAGCTTCTGGTCATCGGAGGAGCGCGAATCGCCCATCCGAATCTCGCCGGGGACCAGTTCTTCATTGGATCATCCAAGCTTCTCCTTTGTTGTTGGATCACTGCTCGTTTGTCGTGAAGAGCAGCTGCCGTAGGATCGGCTCTTGCATCAACCGTCGGATCTTCTAGGGCCATCTAATCGCAGTCGTTCCTATGCGAAATGGTATCGTCGCGCCTCGTGCTGACACGTGTGTAAGTGAGGGGCGCTGCGCCGTCAGATCCGCACTAGGCGTGGGTATTTTGCACTCCTGCCCTCAACGTTTTTGGATTTATTAAATAGTCCTAAAACATTCATCTGCAGTTATTTTATTTTTGTAAATTTGTGAAAAAGAACCCCGTGTTTACTTTATTTACATTTAGGTCCTTGTCCACGTGGGCCGACCAACCTTGGTGATTTTGCAACTAGACCTCATGGGTTTGGTTATTTTGCATGTGATCGGAGATGTTTGATATTCAATGTAAATTTTTTGGTTATTTTGCAATCTAGTCCCCAAGGTTTTTGATAATTGCATATTCGTCCCTGCTAGGCGCGTGTGCTTACGCACGTGAGTTCTAGGATTTTTGCAGAAAAGCCCTTGCTTGTTTTGACTTTGTTTTTGGTCCAAAAAGTTTATTATTTACTTGAATACTTCTAGAAATTTACACGCAGTCCCTCGTACTTTCATATAATTACAAAAATACCCCTGCCAATGTGTATTTTCTCTTTGTTTCTTTTATTTATTTCATGCATCTATAAAATTCAAAAAAACCCAAAAAATAGGCATAAGTTCCTATTGCATTGCTCTATCACGCCATATTTTTATTTTGCATTTTTGCAGCATTTTAATATTTATAAAAAAAATCAAAAACATGCATTTTCATCCCTCTTTGCATTAGAAAGTACATAAAAATTATAAAAACTTCTTGAAAAATTCCCAAAAAAATATATTTTGTGTGTTTTTGCATCTTTTACCTCCAAGCAAAAAATCATTAAAAAATACAAAAGAAAACTCAAAAAAATAGAAAACCTCTAAAAACCTTCATAAAAATATAAAAAATCCATAAAAAATTACAAAAATATAGTTTCTATTTCTAAATTTCTTTAATTTATTATCTTTATTTTAAAATTAGTTTGGAGAATTTTTGTTACTGTTCACTATTTTTCATTATTTATTTCTGAACTTTCTTTTATTCCCTGTTTTGAGTATTTTTGGCTTTACAAATACCAAAAAAATTAGCAAAAATATTGAAAAATCACAAAAACATTAGAAAATTATAAAAAGTACAAAAAGTTTTTATTTTTTTTGAATTTTTAATATTTTTACCTAATTTTATCTCTCTTTTATCTCTCTTGTATATATATTCTCTATAATAGCTTTATATCTATTTTTAAAGAAAAAGAAGATAAAAAATATAAAATATAAAAAGAAAATAAAAAGATAAGAAAATATAAAAAAATAAAAATATAAAAATATAAAATCAAAAATTTAATAAAAAAATATAAAAATTAAAAACCCACAAAAATATAGCATATATAAACAAATTCATCACAATTACTTTTGTGCATTTTTGCCCCGATCTACTTGCTTGCTCCCTGTGTTCGACCTTTACATTACTTGCACTATACACATATTTTGTAGAGTTATAATAAATTTTAACTCCACATCTTGCTTTTCATTGATTGATTCTGACTGTTGGGTTAATTGTTGTTTGAAATGGGGTTTCATGCGAGGTCAACTCGACGATTGGATTTCTCGCCTTGTGAGACTTCTAGAACTCCGCAAAATCCTTTCCAACCCCAAGATGAGAACATATGAAACTATTAAAGGAAATAAAGAACACACCTTCTAAATGCATTCTACACCTGATGGAATACTCTTATGTCACTACTGCTTATTCTGCCACTATGGAGAGTACTTTTGTGCAAAGAATACACAATATCGACTCTACCTATGAAACTAATCAATTTAATGCATTTGAAAAAAATATTTCAATATTGAACAACAAGAACAACATAAATCTCTTGTGTGAACCATGTAGGAGGACATGGCTAGACCCTCTCCCTATCGATGACACCACTCGACTTAGTGATGGTTATTTTCCTAGCCCTATGAATGTAACCCAATTAGTTGTCAAATGAGCCATGGAAATGTATCACTTCTCTCATGTGTGATCGGAAGGGATGACATCGGTGTTCTACAAGTTCAAATAACCTTCTTAAATGTAACATATATTATAATTGATAAATATTATTAGATATGAGGTAGGAAACTTATGTAGACACCGTTTAGGTGTTGGGAAATCGAGGGGTTCCCTTAATCTGTCCTGCAAAGGATGACTAGCAGTGGAACGTTCCTCACATGGGAATCAAGAAAATAATCATAGCACAATAATTAAGCAAGCACAGAGAGACGAGAAATTTTACATGGGAAAACCCTCCTCTATGTGAGAGAGGGGGAAAACCCACGGGGCACGATCACCCGCAACAAAATCCATTGGGTCAAAAAATGGAGAGGGCACAATATCTTCTCAATTTTGTTGCCCGACAAAATTGAGGCTCAGTTACAAGAATAAAATCAGATAACGATCACCTTGTACTTGGAGAACACGATACCGATGCTTCTCCTTCTCACCAGTTGTCCCTCATCAAGAACGGATTTTTGGTAGCTGCTCCTTGCACCTCCAGCATAGACACTCCTCGCGGATGCAACTTCTCTTCGCGCTTTCCTTGAACTTGCTCATCACGCCTTGTGTGGACTACTTCTCTCCTTGCTCGGGGAGAGAGAACTAAGAGAGAAGAGAGGGATAGATGCTTGAATTGGGATGATCCCCAATGCCATGCACGAGGCTTTATTTATACTATTCTTGCCTCCTCTCTCTCTCTCTCTCTCTCTCTCTCTCTTCTTAGTTCCATTTGGAATAGGAAACACAAGTCCTACTCTTATTACAAATAGGACCCCAAGGGGATAATTGTTCAACAACCCCCTTCCCTTTTTTCTTTGTTTTTTGGGAACGAATAATAACCAACAACCTCCCTCTCCGGACCCAATAGGGAGGTGTCTCCATGAAGATGATCACTGAGAGGTGACACCGCTCAACTCTCTACAGAGCTGCATCTTGTCACAAGTCATGGCCTTCGTCATCATATCTGATGGATTTTCATCTGTGGACCTTTTTTAGAATGAGATGCTTCTTATCAATAGCATCTCTCAGCCAATGATATCACACGTCTATATGCTTTTGTGCGAGCATGGTGCATCGTGCTCTTTCTCATATCAATAGCGCTCTGTCTATCATAGAATACAATCGGCTCATTGTCTTTGCATCCAAGTTCACCAAGAAATCATTGTAACCACAACACTTCTTTTCCTGCTTCTACTACTGCAATGTACCCGGCTTCATTATTAAGAGTGCAATGCATTTTTATAACTTGGATTGCCACGAAATTGCTCACCCTACGAAAGTGAAAATGTACCCGGAAGTCGATTTCCTCTGATCCACATCTCCTGTCATGTCAACATCTGCGTATCCATAGAGTTTGGGATCTAACCTCCCAAACATCATATACATACTTGAGGTCCCTCTTAAGTATCTCAGAATTCACTTCACTGCTTACCAGTAATCCTTCCCCGTATTCAACATGAATCTGCTCACTACGCCCACAGTACGAGCAATGTCGGGTTTGGTACAAACCATGGCATACATAAGGTCGCCAACTGCAGATTGGTAAGGAATCTTGGTCATCTCAACTTTCTCCTCAGAAGTAGATGGATATATCTCTTTCGTCAACTTGAAATGAGCGGCAAGGGCGTGCTAACAGGCTTCATTTTCTTCATGTTGAACCGCTCCAGAAAGCATTCAATATACTTCTCTTGTGACAACCACAACCTCTACTTCTTCTTGTCGTGGGTGATTGATGACCAGCCTGACCACTCGAGTATAAGGTACTAAATGGTCGTTGCGACCCAAGCAATCAGATGAGGTCGATCAAGAAAATTTGACCACCAATTATAAGATAAAATCACTCAAAACAAGCTAGCGGTCTTGCTATTATTTTAACCTGGTATAGCGACCAGGGTCGAACACAAGGAGCACGAAATGGCCTCGCGGCCTACGAAGTAGTCAGAAAGAAACTAAAAGAAAAGAAGAGGGTATTTTTGGTGGTTTTTAATTCTTTTTATATTTTTGTGGATTTTTAATTAATTAAGAAACTAAAGAAAACAAGAAAATCAAGCAATTCAACTATTTATTTCATGCACTAAAGATCAGCCAAAAATTCAAATAAAAATATTTTTGTGTATTTTATAATTTTTACTGTTTTTAGTGAATTTTTGAGATTTTTCTGATTTTTATTTAAATTTCTAAAAATAAAACAAGGGCATAAACTGTAGGTACTGTCCAACCGAGCTTAAGGGACCTAGATAAAATATCTAGAAATCCCCAATAAGCATGGAGGTAATTTTTCTGTATAGAGAAAGGAACAAGGAAAATTTAGGCACCTTAATTATTATTTTTGGATTTTTAAATTATTTATTAGAATTTTTGTGAGTTTTTAAGTGTTTTTCAATTTTTAGGAGTTTTAGATAATGAAAAATAGCCAAACTTGGCTAGAAAATCCAGCAAGCCAAAACAAACAGTATGTAATTTTTTTTTGTAATTTTTAGATTGGATTTGATATTTTTTTGTGATTTTCAAAGTCAAACAGTAACAAAAATTGATGTTTTTGAATTTTAAAAAAATATCAAATCAAAACAAAGATGTCTCCAAAAATTCCAGAAAATTTTACATTATGGCAGGAGCCATGTGTCCAATTTTCAGTGGATTTGGAGTTGATTTGCTATTTTATTCAAAAATAAAAAGTAGGTACTGTGCACAGGGACCTAAGTGCAAATACCAAGAGTTCTGGGGGGTCCGGTGCAAAATACCCAGGAGAACACGCGCGTCGCACGTGCCTGAGGCACTCAGGGACCTAAATGTAAGGAAAACTAAGTCCTAGGACTAATTGGTAACAGGTACCAAAAGTCCGAGGACTAGTTTGCAATTTACCCACTAATACACGGACATACACAATTAATTCACGCACAGGGGTATAAATGCAATAATCCAAAACTATTCATTCATTCCATAACCAACCAGAACTACAAGGAATAAAGTGCAAATAGCCCAGAAAACCACGTGTCGAAGCACGTGCTACACCATACACAGGGGCATAAATACGAATGAAATAAAGTGCAGGGTCCACAGTGCAATTGTACCAAAAACTAAACAACTAAACTAGATATTTACAAGACTAAACGCTAAATAAAATAAAAAGGAGGGCCTAAGGGTAAATTACCCTTTATTAAGTCGAGCCGACGGATGGGCGCCACGTGGTGGATGGACGGCTGAGATGCAGGTGGCGCCCAACGAAGGATGTCCTCATCCTGATCGAGCGGTCCAGGTGCAGACACGTGGAAGATCGAGTGGCTCGGAAGCAGCGTGGGACGGAACCTCAGATCGGACGGTATGGATCGCCTCTCCAAAGATCTGACGGTGAAGGGACCTCCTCAGATGGACGGTCGAGATGTGAACTGGAGGTCGAAGGCGATCGGACGGCGACGGAGGATGCTGGACGAACTGGGCGCCGGCGAACTTTGCCGGGCACGTGGCGGCGCTAGTGTCCTCCTGGAAGCTTGCTGAAGATCGGAGAAGGTGTGTGGGAGGCTTCCGCGTCGCGTGGTGTCCTCCGATGACTCAACCGAGCCCTGGAGAGCTCCGGCGAGGTCGGCGGAGGTGGAGCTACTGGACCGAATGGTCCAAGCCCTCAGAGGGGCTTGGATGAACCTGCAAAGTAGACCAGAAAGCTCGCGGGTCGAGGGCAAACTGCCTCGACCCCGTTAGGCATGGTGAAGGTGGTCGGGGGGTCGGTGTGGGCGAGCTCCGACGAGGGGATGGACCGAGGAGCTTGAACCCCAGCTCCTGTGCGAGCTGGGTTGAATGGAAGGATGCAGAACGTGCGTGGGAGGAAGGCGGAGGCTATGGTGCAGCCCGATGGCCGAGGGGATGGCTGACGTGATCGGAATCGGAGGTGTTCGGCGGAGGAGCGAATTGGGGGTAATCGGAAATTAAAGAAAAAGACGAAAAATCTAGACTACCTGGGTGGATGGTTCGACTGGGAAGGAGCTTGCGAAGCTCTGGGTCCTCGCCTCGAGGAGCGTTGATGTCCGAGGCTCGAGCTCCTGCTCTGGGCGGAGCACGACGGTGGTGACTCGCCGGATCAGTGGTCTGAGTGCCCTCAGCCTCGCTGCAACACCTTCGGGACAAGCTGTCACTCTCGCGCAGAAGGTGGAGCTCACTGGAAGGAGGGACGACAAGCCAAAGATGGGAAATGGAGTGGCGGAGCTCGAGCTTTATACGGTGGAGGGTCCGGGAAGATGAGGTCGGGTAGGGCAATGGGATGCGTGGATCCCGAGGCGGACACTCCGGCGAGGGTCTCGGATATAGGAGGAATGAATCGGACCCGGGGTTTAGGCGAGAAGGGATCGGGTTTAGGTGCGAAATTAGGGAGAAGTCGGGTCGGGCACCTAACACCCGTGGGAAGTGGTCCTGGGGGGGAAGTTGACCGGGCGGTCAACAATCCCCTGGACCAATAGGAAGAGGCCATTTGGAAAATACTTAAAAATTCAATTAAAAATAGCAAATGGCCGAATTAATAAAAAGTTAAAACATGAAATATTTTTGTTTTAATTTTTTCTATTTTTTAGTGATTTTTAATTAATTTTTCAAAGTAAAAAGAGGTATTTACACTATATAGCTATATATAGGTATATATACACTATAGGGTTTTTAATTTTGATTTTTAATTTGTTATTTTTATACAATTTTATTCCCATTTTATATTTTATTTATTTATATCATAAAATAAGGAATAAAAGTATATTTTTATCTTGTTTTTATTATTTATATACAATAGTGAAATAGATACATAAGTACATATATATACATGGTATATTTACAATGCATTTTTAGGTTTTTAATTTTGTTATTTTTATTTTGTTTTTGTTTTAATTTATTTTATTTATTTACACCATAAAAAGTAGAATATATACAAATTTTATAAAAATTACTTTTATTTATTTATAAGGTGAAATAAATATAAATGTGGTGGTATGTACAAGGTGGATATATACAAGTGACCTGTTTTTATTTTCTTTTTAATTTTTCTATTTTTATTTTGTTTTATATTTATAAATATATACAAATATTTACAAGCCCTTTTTAGTCTATTTTTGGGAGGAAAATATTTTTATTTTATTTACATATATATTTACACAAATGAGCCCCTATCTCCCTCTACTTTGGCTTTTATGCAGCCAGGCTCATGCTGAGCCCTCCATTGGGTTAGGTTGCTCAATATTTATTCTAAATATTTCCCTATTTTTCTTTTTGATCTTTATTCTTTTATTTTTGTACAAAAACATGCTAATTATTACTTTTTACATAATGCATACTTTTGGTAATTATTTCTATTTACAACTATATACATGCATTTGCAAAGGTTTTTGTAGCTAAAATATAAGAATAAAGAGTGATGAATGAGTATTCATCACCCCCCTATACTTAACTTTGCTAGTCCCTTAGCAAACACTTATTTGAAAAAGAAGTGAAAAGGAAATAAAGAAAAAGAAAAAGAGAATATACATGGATTAAGGTTGATTATTAAACTTGCCTTCATTAAATTAAGATATGGAGCTCGATCAGATCTTTGGATTATTAATGTGTCGGAACCCTATTTGGACTTAAGCCTAAAACTCAACAGCCTCTAAGTTCCACTAATCTATAACCAAGACTCCTCAATGCTCCAGATCAGAACAAGTCATCAATCACAAACCCTGAATACCATGAATCTTTTCTTGTCCTGTGAATGTGAGGTCTAAGCTCTCCACCTCAGAAATGGCAACTTGACAACCCTCCCCAACAAGGTAACTCTATGACTTCAATCTGGCCACTCTTTCCTCGAGGAGCGGGGTATTCCCTTCTAAGTTCAAGTTCAACCGGCTCAAGAAGAGGAGGAAGAAGAGAATGGGTCAAGGCCAGTGTAGCCATGTACCCTTGGGAGCTTGACCAGTGTAGCCAAGTCTCCCTGCTGCAAGCTATATAAGGTGAATCATGAACTCAAGCTTTGCTTATTGCACTCTATATACATACTCCGGTGGGATTATCATTTTCTATCAGACCCATCACTTTTTTGGAGTTATTTTCTTTTTGCATTTTTTTTCAAGTGCATCTATACAACATGTACATGTGCAGCATATATACAGGGAGTTTTTCCTCTTGAGCCAGTAGACTATCCCTCTTTTGAAGCTTTATTGCAACCCACAACTCCTGTCGTTAGACCTCATGGCAACCAGACCGAGTTGAGACGCACTTCCTTCACTAAAAGAAGAAGAGAGGTTCTGCCTAGAAGTACTACCCTCATATGCTACCCCAAGTCAAGGAAGACTGCCTCCTCACCACCTCATCCGTAGAGAGCTCGGTGCAACGTGCTGGTGTCCAAGTAAAGCCATTGTCCATATGAATTTTAGTGTTTTTAGCCATTTTATTTATTAACACACTCACACAAAGTACGAGTTATGGCTAAAGTATATATGAAATATATAGACACCCCCCTATACTTAGCTCGAACGATGTCCTCGGAGTCAAGAGCGATGAAGAAGACATAACTCGTGCTAGGTATAAGGAAGTGAAAAGGAAGGCTATATACAAAGACGAATGAATAAATAGAAAAGTCAAGAGGGCCTCGGGTTTTCCCCCTATACTTAGGATCAAGTAATCCTAAGTATAGCAGGATGTACACTAAGGGAAAACCGAGTGGAGAATGTACAGGGTCTACCCCCCCATACTTAGGGTGAAATATCCCTAAGTATAGGCAGTAAAATCAGGGGTAGAAAGGAACAAAAGAAATACCCGAAGGTCTCACATCCCCCCTATACTTAGGGTAAAATGCACCCTCAGTATAGCATAATCAAAAGATGAAGAAAGGGATGTGGGACTAAAGAATGTAGTGATATAGACATCTGGATCTATACAAGGCGGAAGATCAGTGAAACTCAGGCGTGAGATGCATTAGATGTGAGTCAAAGACCACATCTCACGCAAAATGAATAGGGGCAAGATCAACGACCCACGGCTCATGATCTAGAAATGGCTTGAGCCGCTGGCCGTTCACTCGAAAGGTACTCTCAGAAGACAACTCGGATATATCAATGCTACCGTTGTCGTGTACCTTTCTCACCAAGTAGGGTCCCTTCCACTTGCTCTGTAGCTTCTCTAGAAATAAACGAAGCCTCGCATGAAACAGCCATACTCTCTGACCAGGCTCAAAATGCTTGTGGCTGATATGAGAGTCATGCCACTCCTTCACTCTCTCCTTATACTGTAGGCTGTTTGAGAAGGCGGTATCTCTAAGCTCCTCTAGGGCTGCTAACTCTGCCCTCCTCTGGTCTCCTACACCATCTGGATCCATAAGTATATCAGTAACTACCCAAAGTGACCTGTGCCTCATCTCAACAGGTAAATGGCACGGCTTGCCATATACGAGGCGAAAGGGAGATGTGCCCAATGGTGTCTTGAAAGACGTCCTATATGCCCACAAGACCGAGTCCAAAAGCTGTGACCAATCCTTTCGGTCAGGGCGGACGACTTTCTGCAATATAGTCTTGATCTCCCTATTCGACACCTCGGCTAGACCATTCGTCTGTGGATGGTAAGGTGTAGCAACACGATGGTCTATACCGAACTTGCTAGCAAGGGCCTTCACCTGGTCGTTGATGAAATGAGACCCCCCATCAGAAATCAAAACTCGAGGGACCCAATGACTAACATAGTCAACGGCCAACAGAATGTACTCGAATCCTTGACTCTTAGGGAATGGACCCATGAAATCGATGCCCCATGCGTCAAAAACCTCACAGAAGTGAATGGGCTGCATCGGCATCATATCACGCTCTCCACAAGTGCCCATCCTCTGACGGTCAGTACACCTCTTCACGAACTCATCAGAGTCCTTGAAGAGGGTAGGCCACCACAAGCCGGATTGGAGCACTTTCTGTGTCGTTCTCCTCCCAGAATGATGTCCTCCTGCCTCAAGCTTGTGGCAGTAAGTGAGGACGCTATGGTGCTCCTCCTGAGGAATGCACCGACGCCAGACGCTATCCCCTCCTTCGTGGTAAAGGATGGGATCCTCCCAGTGGTAGGACTTGGCCTTCGCAAGGAAGGTCTCAAGCCTCTGCCTGGGCCAATCTTGTGGGACTTTCCCAGCAACGAGAAAGTTCACAATATCGGCATACCATGGGAGTGAGGCGATAGCAAGGATCGCCTCATCTGGGAAGGTCTCACAAATAGGATCAATATGCTCAGACTCCTCAGGCTGCTCTAAACGGGAGAGATGATCCGCCACCACATTCTTGACTCCAGGCTTATCCTTGATCTCAATGTCGAACTCCTGGAGTAGAAGGATCCATCTAGTAAGTCCGGCCTTGGCATCCTTCTTTGCCATGAGGTATGGAATGGCGGTGTGATCAGTGTACAAGGTCACTCTAGATCCAATGATGTAAGATCGAAACTTATCTAGGGCGAACACTATGGCTAGCATCTCCTTCTCATTGACGGTATAATTCCGCTGTGCGGAATCCAATGTGCGGCTAGCGTAGTGGATAGAAAAGGGGACTCCATCCCTCCTCTGTCCCAGCACGGCCCCCACGGCAAATTCGGAGGCATCTGTCATGATCTCGAATGGGAGAGACCAATCGGGTGGCTGGAGAACAGGAGCCGCAATAACACACTGCTGGAGAGTCGCAAAGGACGAAAGACACTTATCATCGACAAGGAACTCGGTGTCTTTCGTCAAGAGGTCAGTCAACTTCCGAGCAATCTTGCTGAAATCATGAATGAATCTCCGATAGAAACCAACGTGCCCCAGGAATGACCGTAGCTGCCTCAAATTGGACGGCGGTGTGAGTTTTCTAATGACATCAACCTTGGCCGGATCAACCTCCATGCCCCTATTGGAGATGATATGGCCAAGCACCGTCCCTTGAGTCACCATGAAGTGATTCTTCTCCCAAGAAAGCACCAAATGGACCTCTATACATCGCTGTAGTACCCGGTCTAGGCAGTCAAGACAGGAGTCGAATCCGTCGCCGTAGACCGAGAAATCATCCATGAAGACCTCCAAACACTCCCCTACCATGTCCGAAAAGATCGACAGCATGCATCTCTGAAAAGTCGCAGGGGCATTGCATAGCCCAAATGGCATGTGTCGGAAGGCGTATGTGCCGAAGGGACAAGTAAAGGTGGTCTTCTCCTGGTCCTCAGGAGCGACGGCCACCTGGTTGTAGCCCGAGTACCCATCCAGGAAACAATAGTGGCTCTTACCTGCCAGTCTCTCAATGATCTGGTCAATAAAGGGCAGGGGGAAATGGTCCTTCTTGGTGGCATGGTTGAGTCTCCTGTAGTCAACACAGACTCGCCAAGAGGTGGGTACTCGTGTAGCGATCTCCTCTCCTGACTCACTGATCACAGTCGTGATGCCCGTCTTCTTGGGCACCACATGCAAGGGGCTGACCCACTTGGAGTCGAAAATGGGATAAATAAAATCTGCGCTCCACCATTTTGAGATTTCCTTCATGACGACCTCTCTCAGGTTGGGGTTCAGCCGTCGTTGGAACTCACGTGACGGCTTCACCCCTTCCTCGAGATAGATATGGTGGGAGCACAACGCTGGACTAATCCCATGGAGATCTGCTACGCTCCATCCGATTGCCTTGCGGTTCTTTTCAAGAACCCCCATCAAACGGGATTCTTGCTCTCCAGTCAGATCGGCGGAGATGATGACTGGGTACATTTCAGGCTCGCCCGCAAGGAATCGATACTTCAGCGAAGTAGGGAGCGGCTTCAGCTCTGGACAGCTGGGTGCTGGCAAATCTGGCTTCGGAAGAAGATGCGTGTATGCTGCCAAGTCTGCCTGGGAGAATGAAAACGAACTCTCGCAAACTGGATCTGAAGAAGGCTGCTCAACTGAAATGTCTCTGATCTACTCTGTATCTACCTCCTCCTCAGCTGTAGGCTCTGTGGGACTCAGGTCTGGTATGTGATCCTCGCAATCTGCCCAATCAGACTCTGAATCCGAGGGATCTGCATCAAACAAGGTGGCATCAGTACCACCGTCACACAAGGTGGCCTCAGCACCACCATCACTAAACTCTGTGCTTGCGGTCGAGAACCGGCTCTGCTGCCACTGAAGTATCCTTGACCAGGGCTGTGCTCTCCAAGATCTCCTCTGCTATCAACTCGGCATCAGCGGTGTCTGGAAATGAGAGGATGGCCTGTGCTGCAGGGTCTGCCCATACTCCCTCATCATCTGTGATCACAAAATCACAGTCCTGGTGGATGTCTAACCCAGCATCTGTCAGATGCTTTGTATCTGTACTGGTCTCTGAGCATGCTCTGTCTCTGGCTCTGTAGTCCTCGACCGTCTCTATTTGTACACTTTCGCCCTCGACGTGAAAGTATACCTTCCCGCTATCATGGTCAGTCATCACCTTGGCTGTGGCCAAGAACGGACGACCGAGGATGATGGGGGTATCAGCCACTAAATCAGGGATCTCCATGTCCAACACTACGAAGTCCACGGGGAATTTCAGGCCCTGAATAGTGACGACAACGTCTCGCAACAACCCCTTCGGCCTCTTGACAGATCGATCAGCAAATTGAAGGACTGTCCTGCCCTGTCTAAGAGTGCCCAACTCGAAACGGTCGAGAAGGGCTGTCGGAAGGAGGTTGATAGACGATCCGCTATCCAATAGAGTCCGGTCGAACCTCTGCTCACTAATATGACATCTGACATATGGGGCTCCTGAATCTGGCCTCTTGGCCGGCAGACGGTTCTGGATCGCGAAACACGTGGCTTTCGTTAGCACATGAATCTCTGAATGGTGGTTCCTCCTCCTCCTCCTGACTGTAGTCCTGTCTCTCAAAGAACGCTGAAGAAGGGGGATGTGCTGCAAAGCCTCCTGAAGGGTCAGTGGTATATGGAATCGGTCAATCATGCTCTGGCTGAACTCCTCCTGCTCTCTCTTTTTTGGATCTTTTTCTTTTTTCTTCCCCTTCCCCATCAGAAGGGCTCTAGAGAAGGGGATCACAGGGTCCTTCTCAGATGAAGGACTAGGAATAGGTCTAGACGGCTCGACGGCCGGATCCGCACATACATCAAGCACCACAGTGGGACCAGAGTAAACTAAACCTTTTCCTTTATTCACAACATGGTTCTGAGCTACATCAGTGGAAAGAAAAACAACAGATCTCTCTATATGAACTCTGGTGGCCTCAGTACCACCACGGACTGGCTCTGCTGGACGTCTCGCGGCCTCAGTACCGTGCTCTGGCTCGGCAACTCGGGTGGCGTCAGTACCACCTCCTCGAACTGGTGAAACGACGGCCTCAGTACCGCCGGTGGGATCAGCATCCTTGGTGGCATCAGTACCATCGTCATCATCATGAGCGGCCTCAGTACCGCTCTCCTCCTCCTCATCTGGCGCCCTGGATGTATCCTTGTGCCGTCGCTCAGACGAGGCGCCGCCGTCGGCTGGTGTCCTACCGCTCCTAAGTGTGACAAAATCAGCATCAAATAGATCCGAAGACATATCATCAAATGGATCACTAGGAGTGGCATGCTCAGTGTAAGCTACCTGCTCAGATTTCCGCTTCAGGCTGTTGGGATTCGGCTCTATCTGGGCAGGAATGGCGGCCTTCCCTCTCACAATGTCCCGCATCTCCTGGCGGAACTCGTCCATCTCCCGTCTGAAAGTAGCCTGCTGGTCCGTGAGGAGGCGGGCTTTGTCGTCCAAGGCGGGGCTCTCGTATGGTGGACCATGGGAGCCCGACGGGTAGCCTCTCTGGTAATGAGGCTGCTGGAACTGGTGCTGCTGCTGGTGAGAGGGACGAGGAGTGTAGGATGACTGCTGCTGTGAAGGGTGGACTGGGGGCTGCTGCTGCTGGTTATCCCTCTGCTGGCTGTACTGGCCTCCCTGACCAGATGGCTGCTGATGGGGCTGGGCACCTCCGTTCCCCCACCTGAATCCGGGATGGTCTCGTCGGATCCCAGGCTGAGGACGGTCATACCAAATCCCGTTGACATCCATCAACGGCTCTGCATCGTACTGGGCTGGCGGGAGTACTGCCAGAGGCTGATCCGGCTGGTATACCACCATCTGCAAGTCTGGAGATGGTGGTGATTGGTAAGAGGGCTGCTGCTGGTACGGCTCCGCCTGTACAAGGTGAACCTGTCTAGGTTGCTGGTGTGAGCTGGAGCGCTGGAACGAGCTGCTGCTACCGCCGGTATCGCCTCGCGACTGAAGACGGGGCTGTGAAGCCGTCTGTGCCTCCTGGAGACACGTGAGATGGGTCTTCATGTCGCTCAGAGTCTATGCCATCTGCTCCATCTGAGTGATGCCCTGGCACTGCTTCTTCTCGATCAGCTCCATCCGATCCAACTTCTCGCTGATAATACCCATATCCGCAACGGATGACTCTGCGTGTGCTGCTGCTACTGCGGATGAACTGGATGGACCGGCGTCGACCCGTGCTATCCTCTGGTACTGCATGGGTCCTGGCTGCTGCTGGGGTCTGTCCTGTGTGTACAACCTGGTCTGGGACATCACCATGTAGTTCTCGACCATCTCCTCGTAGATGGCCCAGACCTGGTCGTGATCCTTGGCGAAGTAAGACCCGCCACAAGAAGCGTTCACCAAGCCCTGGAGCTCTGGTGTCAGCCCGCTGAAGAAGCTCTGCACAAGGTTGGGCTTCGAAATGTCATGGTGCGGGCAACGGTCAGTCAGCTCTCTAAACCTCTCCCATGCCTCATGGAATTGCTCGTTGGGGAGCATGGAGAAGTTGCTGATGAGGGCTCTCGCTGCATTGGTCCGCCCGAGTGGATAGTACTTGTGTAAGTACTCGGTGCGGAGCTGCTCCCAGGTGTAAACAAACTTTCCCAAGTGCTTCAGCCAGGTGGCTGCTCTGTCGGCCAAGGAAAAGGGGAAGGCGATCATCCGAATCGTATCCTGGTCCACCTGACGGTCGTGGACAGTACTGCAGATCATGAGGAACTCCTGGAGGTGGAGATGGGGCTCCTCAGTAGCGAGTCCGTGGAAGCGGGGGAGTAACTGCAAGGTGTTCGGGGGGAACTTGAAGTCCCCCATGATAGCTGGAAGTACTACCCAGTGGTGCATCAGCGTCGATCCGGGGTTGTGTAACTCCCGCATCAGTCTCGGTGGCTCTCCTCCGCCTGCCGCGGCGGCTGCCGCTGCGGCGGCTGCTGCGGCTACTGCGGCTGCATCGTCCGGGATCCTCGGCCCGTCTCTCCTCTGGTCTCGCTCTGCTCTCTCTACTCGCATCTGCTCCATCTCTCTCCTCATATCGAGCATGAATGCTCCCTATTCCCTCAGCTACTGTTGAACGGTCTCTAGTGAGGCGATCAGGGTGGAGTTGATCGCACCCTGGTCCAGCACAAAGTGCTCAGGCTGACCTCAGGAATGATCCTCAGAAACTACCGGCCATGACGTCTGCAAAATCAAATGAGCCAAACTCAGGTGCTGACAAATCTGCTAATCTCTCCTCTGGCTCATGTCTCTCAGAACCGAAAGAAAGGGGGTCGAGGGGGAACAGGGCGGAGTCATACTCGGGCTCGGAGAGCTGGTCTCAGCTCTCGCAGGCCAACCTAGATGAACGGGTAGACGTGCCCAAAAGCGGTGCAGCCAGAGGCTGCCTAAGAGAGCGTTTACCCATCATCGTGATCTGACGAGTAAGGCGGATGAGATCTGGAGAAACTATGATCGGCAACCAAACCCTCTGTTCACCAACGCAACGCGAGCTGAAGACCGTAAAGGCTCAGTCAAATTATCTTGTCAAATTTTATTAGGTGAACAAACAGTCTATCAGAGCGCTTACGTGACCTGTTGGGATACCCGATGCTACCCCAACCGACTGGCCCGCACGGAAGAGTCGGTAGTCAGTCAGGAATAACACCGGAGGGCTCTACCTAGTGAACGGGTCACTCTCTCGCGCAATCAAACCAAACAATGAGGGGGTTGCTCTCCCCAAGACAAATTTTTAAGTCAAGAGTGTTTTAGGGTCAATAGCTCAAACAGTCCCAATTTTATGGTTTTTCTTTTTAATAGTTTTCAATAAAAACAAAGGCCTAATGAATTTTCGGTTCTCCTGATTATTTAGTCAAAAACAAGGGGGAGAAGACGAAAAAGCCGATGCACGATGAAATCAATGATGCATGCAAAGATAGAAATGCGTACCTTCCTCCAGCACTCTACATACAAGTGATCCGCGCAGAAATGTAAAGACAGGAAATAAACTACCTAAATGGTGCAACGGTGAAAACCGAGTCCTAAACAAGCAAATCTACTCGAAGAACCGTCTAACTGGTCACCGATCCTTCAAGCCAAAGGTCCGATCTCGGTCTACCCCTCCTCCTCCTCCCGACACATGGGGTTCAGGAGCAGCGCTTGGCAGGGCAGGCTACGACATGTAGGCTACGAAGGGGATGAGTCAGTTATTTTTATTAATGAATTATTAGTAGGTCCAATTAATCGCACTATAGGAACAAGCAAGCAATTAGGTGTGGGGACCCTACTAATTACGACACAATCAAGCAGAAAATCCTAAGTCTAGGGGCTCAATAAAAACCGTGTAAACCGTCAAAGGCAGCAAGAAAACTAAAACCGCGAGAAAAGCCGCGAAAAACTCCTAAGGGTCCCCCGAGCACACCGGTGCTCGGCGAACAGAACCGCTAGTCAACCAAGTCCGAGAGTCTAAGTGCCTGTCCCTGTATTATTACAATAATAATCAAATGAAATAAAACCTAAGCTAAACCTCTCCCACTCAGCTCCTCTCTCACGCTCTCCTGCGGCTCCGTGCAGAAGGGAGCCACCTCCGAGTCTCGCGGTTGCGTCGGCTTCTCGAAATCAGCCGCCTCGGTCCTCGGGCCCTCGCAAGAAAGAAATAGAGTGGTCAAACCAATGAAATAATCAAATAATATCAAGAAAATAAAATAGGGGTATATGTGCAAAATGGCAAATAAAATAAATCAAACAAAAATCCAACAAAGACAAAAATAAAATAAAATAAAATAAAATAAAGCAAAAAAATAAATGAAAATAAAAAGCCATGAAAAACCGCGAACTCAGAAAGAGCCGCGAAAAGCCGCGAAAAAAAAGAAAACGAAAATAAAACAAAAACTACTAAGCCGTGCTCCCCGGCAACGGTGCCATTCTGATGACCATCCTGACCACTCGAGTATAAGGTACTAAATGGTCGTTGCGACCCAAGCGATTAGACGAGGTCGATCAAGAAAATTTGACCACCAATTATAAGATAAAATCACTCAAAACAAGCTAGCGGTCTTGCTATTATTTTAACCTGGTATAGCGACCAGGGTCGAACACAAGGAGCACGAAATGGCCTCGCGGCCTACGAAGTAGTCAGAAAGAAACTAAAAGAAATGAAGAGGGTATTTTTGGTGGTTTTTAATTCTTTTTATATTTTTGTGGATTTTAATTAATTAAGAAACTAAAGAAAACAAGAAAATCAAGCAATTCAACTATTTATTTCATGCACTAAAAATCAGCTAAAAATTCAAATAAAAATATTTTTGTGTATTTTATAATTTTACTGTTTTTAGTGAATTTTTGAGATTTTTTTGCTTTTTATTAAATTTTCTAAAATTAAAACAAGGGCAGAAACTATAGGTACTGTCCAGCCGAGCTTAAGGGACCTAAGTAAAAATATCTAGAAATCCTCAATAAGCCTGGAGGTAATTTTCCTGTATAGAGAAAGGAACAAGGAAAATTAGGCACCTTAGTTATTATTTTTGGATTTTTAAATTATTTATTAGAATTTCTATGAGTTTTTAGGTGTTTTTCAATTTTAGGAGTTTTAGATAATGAAAATAGCCAAACTTGGCTAGAAAATCCAGCAAGCCAAAACAAATAGTAGGTAATTTTTTTGTAATTTTTAGATAGGATTTAATATTTTTTGTGATTTTCAAAGTCAAACAGTAACAAAAATGATGTTTTTGAATTTTTAAAAAATATCAAATCAAAACAAAAATGTCTCCACAAATTCCAGAAAATTTTACACTATGGCAGGAGCCATATGTCCAATTTTCAGTGGATTTGGAGTTGATTTGCTTTTTATTCAAAAATAAAAAGTAGGTACTGTGCATAGGGACCTAAGTGCAAATACCAAGAGTTCTAGGGGGGTTCGGTGCAAAATACCCAGGAGAACACACGCGTCGCGCGTGCCTGAGGCACTCAGAGACCTAAATGTAAGAAAACTAAGTCCTAGGACTAATTGGTAACAGGTACCAAAAGTCCGAGGACTAGTTTGCAATTTACCCACTAATACACGCACATGCACAATTAATTCACGCACAGGGGTATAAATTCAATAATACAAAACTATTCATTCATTCCATAACCAACCAGAACTACAGGGAATAAAGTGCAAATAGCCCAGAAAACCACGTGTCGAAGCACGTGCTACACCATACATAGGGGCATAAATGCGAATGAAATAAAGTGCAGGGTCCACAGTGCAATTGTACCAAAAACTAAACAACTAAACTAGATATTTACAAGACTAAACGCTAAATAATATAAAAAGGAGGGCCTAAGGGTAAATTACCCTTTATTAAGTCGAGCCGACGGATGGGCGCCACGTGGTGGATGGACGGTTGAGATGCGGGTGGCGCCCAACGAAGGATGTCCTCGTCCTGATCGAGCGGTCTAGGAGCAGACACGTGGAAGATCGAGTGGCTCGGAAGCAGCGTGGGACGGAACCTCTGATCGGACGGTATGGATTGCCTCTCCAAAGATCTGACGGTGAAGGACCTCCTCAGATGGACGGCCGAGATGTGAACTGGAGGTCGAAGGCGATCGGACGGTGACGGAGGATGCTGGACAAACTGGGCGCCGGCGAACTTCGCCGGGCTCGTGGTGGCGCTAGTGTCCTCCTGGAAGCTTGCTGAAGATCGGAGAAGTGCGTGGGAGGCTTCCGCGTCGCGTGGTGTCCTCCGATGACTCAACCGAGCCCTGGAGAGCTCCTGCGAGGTCGGCGGAGGTGGAGCTACTGGACCGAATGGTCCAAGCCCTCAGAGGGGCTTGGATGAACCTGCAAAGTAGACCAGAAAGCTCGCGGGTCGAGGGCAAACTGCCTCGACCCCGTTAGGCGTGGTGAAGGTGGTCGAGGGGTCGGTGTGGGTGAGCTCCGGCGAGGGGATGGACGGAGGAGCTGGAACCCCAGCTTCTGTGCGAGCTGGGTTGAATGGAAGGGTGCAGAACGTGCGTGGGAGGAAGGAGGAGGCTATGGTGCAGCCCGATGGTCAAGGGGATGGCTGACGTGATCGGAATCGGAGGTATTCGGCGGAGGAGCGAATTGGGGGTAATCGGAAATTAAAGAAAAAGACGAAAAATCTAGACTACCTGGGTGGATGGTTCGACTGGGAAGGAGCTTGCAAAGCTCTGGGTCCTCGCCTCAAGGAGCGTCGACGTCCGAGGCTCGAGCTCCTGCTCTGGGCGGAGCACGACGGTGGTGACTCGCCGGATCAGTGGTCTGAGTGCCCTCAGCCTCGCTGCAACACCTTCGGGACAAGCTGTCACTCTCGCGCAGAAGGTGGAGCTCACTGGAAGGAGGGATGACAAGCCAAAGATGGGAGATGAAGTGGCGGAGCTCGAGCTTTATACGGTGGAGGGTCCGGGAAGATGAGGTCGGGTAGGGCAATGGGATGCACGGATCCCGAGGCGGACACTCCGGCGAGGATCTCGGATATAGCAGGAACGAATCGGACCCGGGATTTAGGCGAGAAGGGATCGGGTTTAGGTGCGAAATTAGGGAGAAGTCGGGTCGGGCACCTAACACCCGTGGGAAGTGGTCTTGGGGGGAAGTTGACCGGGCGGTCAACAATCCCCTAGACCAATAGGAAGAGGCCATTTGGAAAATACTTAAAAATTCGATTAAAAATAGCAAATGGCCGAATTATTAAAAAGTTAAAACATGAAATATTTTTTTAATTTTTTCTATTTTTTTAGTGATTTTTAATTAATTTTTCAAAATAAAAAGAGGTATTTACACTATATAGCTATATATAGGTATATATACACTATAGGGTTTTTAATTTTGATTTTTAATTTGTTATTTTTATACAATTTTATTCCCATTTTATATTTTATTTATTTATATAATAAAATAAGGAATAAAAAGATATTTTTATCTTGTTTTTATTATTTATATACAATAGTGAAATAAATACATAAGTACATATATGTACATGGTATATTTACAATGTATTTTTAGGTTTTTAATTTTGTTATTTTATTTTGTTTTTGTTTTATTTTATTTTATTTATTTACACCATAAAAAGTAGAATATATACAAATTTTATAAAAATTACTTTTATTTATTTATAAGGTGAAATAAATATAAATGTGGTGGTATGTACAAGGTGGATATATACAAGTGACCTATTTTTATTTTCTTTTTAATTTTTCTATTTTTATTTTGTTTTTATATTTATAAATATATACAAATATTTACAAGCCCTTTTTAGTCTATTTTTGGGAGGAAAATATTTTTATTTTATTTACATATATATTTACACACATGAGCCCCTATCTCCCTCTACTTTGGCTTTTATGCGGTCAGGCCCATGCTGAGCCCTCCCTTGGGTTAGGTTGCTCAATGTTTATTCTAAATATTTCCCTCTTTTTCTTTTTGATCTTTATTCTTTTATTTTTGCACAAAAAACATGCTAATTATTACTTTTTACACAATGCATGCTTTTGGTAATTATTTCTATTTACAACTATATACATGCATTTGCAAAGGTTTTTGTAGCTAAAATATAAGAATAAAGAGTGATGAATGAGTATTCATCAGTGATCTGCATCCCAAGCATGTTGCTTGCCTTGTCCAAATCCTTTATCTCAAATTCCCTGGAGAGTTCCCTTTTGAGATTTACAATCAATCTGGGATCATGACCAACTATCATCATGTCATCCAATAGATCATTAGGATAATGAACCTGCCATTGGGAAGATGCCGAACGTACGCACATGGATCTGTTGTAGTCCTCTTGAAGTTCTGCTTCGTCATGAAGGCATCAAACTTCAAGTACCACTGTCTAGGGGCTTGCTTCAAGCCATAGAGACTCTTTCTTAGTCTGCAAACCATATGCTCTTTCCCTTTC
Organism: Ottelia alismoides; assembly: GCA_037367405.1. Taxonomy (NCBI): domain Eukaryota; kingdom Viridiplantae; phylum Streptophyta; class Magnoliopsida; order Alismatales; family Hydrocharitaceae; genus Ottelia; species Ottelia alismoides. The sequence continues at coordinate 146,158 of JAZKJV010004332.1, read as the reverse complement.
TCCTGGTATCCCCGTGGCTGATCCATGTAGATCTCTTCCTTCAGGTCACCGTGAAGAAAAGACATCTTCACGTCCATCTGCTCTAGCTCAAGGTCTAGGCTTGCAACAAGGACTAACACCACTCTCACATAATTCATATTCACAACGGGTGAGAAGATCTCCTCGTAGTCCATGCCCTCTTTCTGATTGAATCCCTTCACAACCAATCTGGCCTTGTACTTCAGTTCCTTTTCACCATCATCTATCTTCAGCTTGTAGACCCACTTGTTCTTCGACGCTCTTTTTCCTGCAGGAAGCTCAACAAGATCATAGGTATGATTTTTATTCAGAGACTACATCTCTTCATTCATTTCAATTTTCCAATGATTTGTCTCCTTATGCTTTTGTGCCTCCTCAAAAGTACATGGCTCATCATGATCAGTTAACATTACATACTGGGAAGTAGGATAGAGGGATGATGGCTGATGTGCCCTCCTAGATCTCCTAACCTGAAGCTCTGTTGCATCTACTTCTTGATGAGGCTGCTGCCCCTGCCCAGTATCCCCTAGACCAACAGCAGCAGGGTCTGCATCTGGCTCATGATGTTCTGGCTATGCATCTTCTCCATTTGTACCTGGTACTAGAGAAGGATCTGATTCCTCATCGTTGTCATCATCCATAGCAATCCCATTCGAGTCAACATCACTAGTGTCGTCCTCAGCCAAAGTCTGATTTTCATATAAAATCACATTTTGATTCACGGTGATGGTCATATTCCTTGGATCCCAAAGTCGGTATCTAAACTCCTGATCTCCATATCCAACAAAAATGCAGGGCACTGCCTTGTCATCAAGCTTCTTCCTCTGTTCCTTTGGTATAAATGCATAAGCTTTGCATCCGAACACCCTCATGTGAGCATCTGAGGGATCTTTCCTAGACCAAATGCGCTCAGGGACCTGAAAATTCAAGGGAACAGATGGAGAGTGATTAATCAAGTAGCAGGAGGTCTAAACTGCCTCAGCCCAAAAGGTCTTGGGCAGCTTCACTATCTTCAGCATGCGGCGAACTCTTTCCACGATGGTCATATTCATCCATTCAGCGACACCATTGCATTGGGGTGTGTCGGGCTCTGTCCTTTCATGCCTAATCCCGTGCTCTGTACAGCTGCTCTAGAAGTTGTGAGAGGTGTACTCCCCTCCATTGTCCATACGTAGACACTCCAACACTTTGTCTATCTCGCACTTTATGGCATGAAATTTACTAAAGCAATAGAAGACTTGATCCTTCGTGTTCAGGATATAAACCCACACCTTCCTTGATGCATCATCAATGAAGGTCAGAAAATACTTGTTTCCACCCAAAGATGCTATGTCCATGGGACCACACACATCCGAGTGAATCAACTGCAAAAGGTCTTCCTTCACCTTTGATCCGGTCTTAAAAGGTGCACTCTTGTTCTTTCCAATCTCACATGAATCACAAGGTGATAGTGTTATGTCCGTGTGACATGGTATAAACTCCTTCCTGCTCAAAAGTTATAAGCCCTTTTGGGTCATGTGTCCAAGATGACGATGCCAAAGATCTGATGTGTTAGCCTCACTAGCATTAGGCTGCCATCCATGACCTTCATCGGAGTCTTGTAGAGCGTACAACACAACCTGCCTTTGGCCATGATAAGAGCTCCCTCACTGATCTTGCATCTGTTGTTGCCAAACTTCAGATGATAGCCCTCCCTATCCAACTGAGATCCAGATATGAGGCTAAGCCGCAAGTCATGAACGTGTCTGACATCCTGCAGAGTCATTGCACATCCAATATCAGTCTGAACTGAGATGGTGCCCGTGCCAATGATCTTGGAGTTACTGTTGTTCCCCATCTTGACTCTCTCAAAATCTCCTTCTGTATAAAAAGTGAAGAACTCCTTGTGTGGAGTCACGTGGTAGGAGGTGTCTGTATCGACGACCCACTTGGAGTCATCCCCTGCATGTAGACACTACTCCTGAATAGTGAGAACCAACTGATCATCGTCGTCATCGGCTACTGCTACAGCAATGTTCTCATCTTCATCTTTCTTCTGATTCTTTTTAGCATTTGCTTGCTCTCTTTTCAAGACTCTACAGTCTCTCTCCAGTGACTAGGATTGTTGCAATGATGGCACTTTCCTCTATCCTTGAACTTCTCCTTGGGTCTCTCTTGTAACTTCCCCTACCGGTTGGCCTGCCTCTTCTTTCAAATACGTACACATGTGAAGAAGAGGACTCTCCAGATGATCTCCATCTGATTTCTTCATTCAGGAAAATGCTCTTGACCATAGGGATGGTCAGCTTACCGTCTGTAGCAGAGTTGCTTACGGTAATCATCAGGGTTTCCCAATTGTATAGCAGAGAACCTAGTAGAAGAAGCGCCTGCAATTCATCATCTTGTGCTATGTTCATAGTACTCATTTGATTGATGACACTCTGAAACTTATTTAAGTGCTCAGAAACTTTCATCCCGTTCTTATACTTTAGATTCACCAACTTCCGAATCAAGAACGCCTTGTTGGTGGTTGTCTTCTGCTCATAGAGTTCCGACAGTTTCTTCCATAGTTTCTTTGCATCTGTCTCTTCTGTGACATGGTGGAATACTAATAAGTTCAGCCATTTCTGGATGGTGTCGATTGCTTTCATGTTCAGCTCTGTCCAATCACCTGCGGACATGCCCTCGGGCTTGGCTATTTCTCCTTCCACCGGATCATGAAGGTCCTTGCAAATAATATGCCCTCCATCTTGACTTCCGTATTTGCCAGTTCATGCTCGTCAGCATGATCATCATGCCTTCATCATCCTTTCCCATCTCGACAATGCGAGTTCTGATACCACTTGTTAGGAAATCGAGGGGTTCCCTTGACCTGTCCTGTAAAGGATGATTAGCAGCAGAACGTTTCCCACATGAGAAACAAGAACATAACCGTAGCATAATAATCAAGAAAGGACAAAGAGACGAGAAATTTTACGTGGGAAAACCCTCCTCCATGTGAGAGAAGGGAAAAACCCACGGGACATGACGACGGGCAGCAAAATCCACTAGGTCGGAAAAATGAGAGGGCATAATGTCTTCTCAATTTGTTGCCCAACAAAACCGAGGCTCAGTTATAAGAATAAAATCAAATAACTATCACCTTGTAAGTGGATAACACGATACCAATGTTTCTCCTCATCACCAGTTGTCCCTCCTCAAGGACGGACCTCTCTGGCGGCTGATCCTTGTGCCTCCAATGCAGATGCTCCTCGCGGATGTGGCTTCTCTCTTCGCACCCCTACGGGCTAATTCATCGTGTCTTGCTCGAACTTGCTCCTCACACCTTGTGTGGGTTACTTCTCCCTTGCTTGGGGAGAGAGAAATAAGAGATGAAGAGAGGGAGAGATGCTTGCATTGGAGATGTTCCCTAATGCCATGCATGGGGCCTTATTTATACTACTCTTGCATTCTCTCTCTCTTCCTAGTCCTATTTGGCATAGGAAACACAAGTACTACTCTTATTACAAATAGGATCCCAAGGGATAATTGTTCAACAACCTCCCTTCCCTTTTTTTCTTTGTTTTTTGGGAACGGATAATAACCAATATTAAGATCCTAAGTTGGTCAGATGGACTCATATAAGACCATCTGCATTCCTCACACTCACGAAACTTTTTTCTAGACCTTTCAAAGTTACTTTGCAGTAATGTGTTGTTCCTTTAAGGAATACCTAAAGCATGACAAAGTCAAATTTATGAACTTGGAGAGATAGAATACTATAATATTAAAATATTATAATACATAAAAAGTAGTACACGGTAAACAAGAACTGCATGTATCAATGGGGGATCGGAATTTCCTCTTGCATGTAGGTAAGATGTAGTGAACGGGAGGTACATATCTCATGTGTAGCTTCCGGATCATGCGAAGAAGGAATAACAAGATGTAAGTCCACAGAGTGGGCTCATAACCACCATGAACATCAGGTACCTTCTCCCCCTCCATCTTAACAACCCCATTTGTTTTGATTAGAGTCAAATTAGGATTATGGAAGCCTAATGGGATTAGACTCCTGATAAATTCCAGATTTATCAGCTTAGATCTATATATTTATCTCTTGCTTAAGTAAAATACAAGATTCATTGACTAATTAACATTAACTAGAAATTTGTATGTTGTAAATAGTTATCGCTAATCGCTATATATTATCATGGTGTAATATTTTATGTATTTATTTCTTATTAGAATCAAATAAAAATTAAAATAAAATTATGTATAAATAAATAGTACAAATAAATAAAAATACAAAAAATAAGCAAAAGAAAATTAAAGAAAATTGTTTTATATATTTTTATTAGTATTTAGTTTTTATCTATGTATAAATGACCTCTGATCTCTTTGACTTCTCCATAAAGTTGTAGATCTCGTCGAGATCTACAACTTTTATGTTTACCATTTTTGTACTTCGCACTCTAACTAATTCTTCTAGATTCATCTTTGAATTTCTAAATTAACTCAATTCCTATTGGGCCATGTGGCGGCCTTTGCTTTGGCCATGTGGCATGTTCCTGTTTCGCCACCTGCCTTGATCTGAACTTCCTGGTCTATCTTCATCAAGGGAATCCAGTCGTTGATCTGCGCCCACTCTGTGAGCCGGCATGATGAGCAGAATCTGATTCAAATCTAACCTTCATGAGCGCCCATTCTGTGGACCATTGGATGCACAGATCCCAACGGTCTACAGATCACCTTCAACCTCTAGGCAGTTGCGGCTTTCACCAACCGGCCATCTCTCTCACCATTATCTCTCTACCATTAACCACCCTCGAGCCTAACCTCCATCACTAATCGCTAACCCGTTCATCCACCTTCCACGTCATATCCTTAATCACCCTCAAACCCTAAATGTCTCGATGGTGTCTACGGTTGTAACCTCCGCCAAAACCAACCGTAGCCATCGACATCCTCTTCAAATACCCCTCTACCGCCTTGTGTGGCGGCCGTCACCATTAACGGGTATCTCCTAGCCCTCCCCTTCACCTCGTGATAGGATGCTCAAAGGGTAGACGTGCGATAATGGAGTTTAACTCCGGTGATAACCCTTTCTCGAAGAAGAGCATGCCCATGACCATTCCATGGCCGACGAGCTTCTCAGCATTACTGCTCGGGTGTGAAGCGACGACCAGGCGACTCAATGGTTGCCCCCAATCCACTTCATCCATCCTGATGACTTGGTAGAAATATGTGCAACACAGGTCTCGTTAATCCCTTTTGCTTTGTCTTCTTCCATTTTTTTCATCACGTGCATAATCATCACCACTCACTTCCAATCCATGCTAGATCTTCACCATGGAACCTTGATTCGCACGGGAGATTGAGTTCTCTGTTATTCATGTTCCCTCGCTCTTCCCATATCAACCCATCTTCCTTTGGTCATGGAGGAGGAAACCACTTGGGCTTCCACCCTCCTCGTTCAATTAAGGCTTCATTCCACTCGCAATTCATCTGCATTCTATAGCTTCGCTTTGGGATTTGCTTCTCTAACTATTGCATGTTCAATTATCTTCAATGGTCGAAGCTATCAGCGGTGATCCGTTCTAGAGGCGATATTCCGATGAGCTTCCATATTTCTACCTTCTTAAAAGTTGCCAGATCTACTAGTTCTTCTACCATCTTCACCAGGTCTTCACAAAGCTCTGACGACCTACAAAAAGGCTAGATTAAGACAGAGGACGAACAGGGTGGTTGCCGGAGACCAGTCTCCAAGCCACCATGCACGATGTTGCCTATTTGGGAATGATCTGATGGTGCAATTTCGTCCACGTCATCGACACCGAGCCTGCAGCCTTGGAGACCAGACCACCATCCGGAGCACAAAGTGATGACACGTGGCCCGAGCCACGCTCAACCGTCTGAGCCTAAGACAGCACGCACCCGCGCGTGCTAGACTAGGCAAATAGAACTTTTACCCACCGACTTTTCATATTTGCTTAAATATCCCTGCATAAGGGTGATGACCGAAAAACCCGGAGCAACTAAGGTAAAGAAATAGAACTAAGGTCATTGCGACCTCAGTCGCTCAAGAGTCCCTCGGTCAATCAAGAAAATGAAGATCAGACCACCAAAATCAGAGGAAAAATCAAATAAAAGCGATAGCGGTCCTGGCTATTAGATTAGCCTGGTATAGCGACCAGGGTCGGATCAGGGAGCACGTGATGGCTTCGCGGCATACGAAGTAGTCTCAAAAAGAAATAAAATAAAAGAAATGTATTTTTGGTGGATTTTTATTTTTATAAATTTTTTGGATTTTTAATTAATGAAGAAAATAAAGAAACAAGAAAAAACAACTAACTTCAAGCAATTATTTGATGCATCAAAAGTCACTCAAAAATTCAAAAAAAAAATTTATACTTTTTGTGATTTTTATATTTTTAGTGAATTTTTGGTATTTTTCTGATTTTTATTTAATTTTCTAAATATAAAACAATGCAAGAAATCAGCAACAATGTCCAGCCGAGCTTGAGGGACTTAGATAAAATATCTGAAAATCCCTAAAAAGCTTAGAGTAATTTTCCTGTATAGAAGAATGAACCAGGAAAATTTAGGCACTGAAAATTCTTGTTTTTGGATTTTTAAATAATTATTAGAATTTTTATGAGGTTTTTAGTGTTTTGTAATTTTTATGAGTTTTATCCAATGAAAAATGACCAAAATTGGTCAGAAAATCAAACAGGACTAAATACATAGTAGCTAATTTTTTGTAATTTTTAGATGAGTTTTTAATATTTTTTTGTGAATTTTTAAATTAGACAGTAAAGAAAAAGGTTGTTTTTTGAATTTTTTAAAAATAGCAAACAAAAGCAAAAATGTCTCCAAAAATTCTAGAAAATTTTTCCAACATGGCAGGAGCCATGTATCCAATTTTCATTGAATTCGGAGTAAGTTTGATATTTTATTCAAAATTAAAACCTAAGTACAGTGTATAGGGACCTGTACGTAAATACCAGAAGCTCCAGGGGGTCCGGTGCAAAAATCCCAAGAAGTCACGTGCGAGGCACGCGTTCTGGGGCACACAGGGACCGAATTGCAATAAAAGTAAAGTTCTCGGACTAATTGGTAACATGTACCAAAAGTCTGAGGGCTTTACTGTAAAATACCCAAAAATATACGCACATGCACAAATAAGCCACGCACAGGGGTAAAATGCAATTATCTAAAAAGATTCATTCATTAAGTAACATCTAGGAACTACAAGGCCATCGATGCAAATATCCCAGACAAACCACGTGTCGATGCACGTGACACACTACAGGCAGGGATATATATGCAAATAGCAAACAAGACAGGGTCCAAAGTGCAAAAGTACCAAAATAAAAACAACGTACTATGGTATTTACAGGACTAAACATGAAATAAAGAAAACAGAGGGGCCTAAGAACAATTACCCCTTTATTATATCCGAGGGACGGATGGCTGCCACGTGGTGGATCGAACGGTGGAGGACTGGTGGCTCGCAGCAAAGGAAGCCCTCGGCGCGATCGAACGGCTGGGAAGCTGCCACGTCACTGATCTGACAGTCGGGAACAGGTGGTGCTTCTTCGTCCGGATCGAACGGTCTAGATCAACTCTCCTCACAACCGTGCGGTGCTGGCGCTCCTGAAATGGATGGCTCGGATGGAATCTGGAGCTGGAGGACGATCCAACGGTGTCTGAAGGTCGAGGAAGAACTGATGGCCGGCGACCTTTGCCGGCCCGCTGCGTGCACTCCCGGCCTCCTCGCATGGCTCTGATGATCGGAGAAGAAGCTCTGTGGGCTCCCACATCGACTAGTGGTCTCTGATGGCCCAACGGAGCTCCGAGGAGCTTAGGCGGAGCCGACGGAGCTCAAGCTGCTGCTCTAAATGGTCCAAGCCCTCAGATGGGCTCGGATGTCCCTGCAAAGTACACCAGCAGACTCGCGGGTCGAGGGCAAAGTGCCTCGACCCCGTTAGGAGGGGTGACGGTGGTCGGTGAGGTGGGGCGGTCGAGCTCCGGCGAGGGGTAGACGGTGGAGCTCGATTCCCCAGCTCCTGTGCGAGCTGGGTCGAATGGAGGGGCGTAGAACATGCGCGGGAAGAAGGCGAGTGTGATGGTGCGGTCCGATGATCGAATAGAAGGTGGGGGTGGCCGGAATCGATGATGGTCAGCGACGGCGAGATTTGGGGCAAACTAGAAATTAAAGAACAAGGGAAAGAACTAAAGCTACTTGGATGGAGGAATCGACTGTGGGCAAGCTGGCGGTGCTCTGGGTCGTTGCCTCGCAGGACGTCGTGGCCCGAGGCTCGAGCTCCTGCTTCAGGCGGAGCACGGCAGCGCTAGCTCACCGAATCTGAGGTCCGGTCACCTACACCTCTCTTCAACACCGCCAACGGAGAGCTGTCACCTCAGGGAAGGCAGTGGAGGTCACGGGACTGCAAGGTGGGGAGCCAAAGATTCGGAAAAAGGAGGCGGAGCTTGGCTTTTATTCAGCCAAGGGTCCGGCAAGATTCGATCGGGTAGGGCAGCTCAGTGCGCGGACCCCGAGGCGGGCACCCCGTCGAGGGTGTCGGATCTGTCATTGATAAGCAGGACCCGAGGTTTAGGTGCGAGAGGATCAGGTTTGGACGCGAAAATTAAGAGAACTCGGGTCGGGCATCCAGACCCCGTGGGAAGTGGTCCACAGGGGGGAATTGACTGGGGGGTCAACATTCCCCCGTGGACCAATAAGAAGCAGCTACGTCAAAAAGATTTATAAAATCAATTAAAAATAGGAAATGGCTGAATTATTAAAAATTCAAAACACAAAAATTGTTTATTTTATTTTATTTCTATTTTTTGGTGATTTTTAATTGATTTTTCAAAATAAAAATAGGGTATTTACACTATAGAGCTATATATAGGTATATATACAATATAGGATTTTTATTTTTGATTTTTAATTTGTTATTTTTATACATTTTTATCCCCATTTTATATTTTATTTATTTATAGTATAAAATTAGGAATAAAAGGGTATTTTTATTTTATTTTTATTATTTATATACAATAGTGAAATAAATAGGTATATACATCTATATACAAGGTATATTTACAATATTCTTTTTGGTTTTTAATTTTGTTCTTTTTATTTTGTTTTTGTTTTTGTTGTTTTTATTTTATTTATTTACACCATAATAGATAGAATATTTACAAAATTTTTGGAATTTTAATTTATTTATTTATAGGGTGAAATAAATATGGGAGTGGTTGTATGTAAATGGTGGATATATACACAAGTGACTCTTTTTATTTTCTTTTTAATTTTTTCTATTTTTGTTTTGATTTTTATAAATATATATACAATATATACAAGCCATTTTATTCTATTTTTTTAGAGGAAAATATTTTTATTATATTTACAAATATATTTACATACATGAGCCCCTATCTCCCTCTACTTTGGCTTTTATGCGGTCAGGCCCATGCTGAGCCCTCCCTTGGGTTAGGTTGCTCAATATTTATTCTAAATATTTCCTCCTTTTCTTTTTAATCTTTATTCTTTTATTTTGCACAAAAACATGCTAATTATTACTTTTTACACCATGCATGCTTTTGGTAATTATTTATATTTACAAATATATACATGCATTTGCAAAGGTTTTTGTAGCTAAAATATAAGAATAAAGAGTGATGAATGAGTATTCATCACCCCCCTATACTTAACTTTGCTAGTCCCTTAGCAGACACTTATTTGAAAAAGAAGTGAAAAAAGAAGAAAAAAGAAAAAGAGAAGAATGTACATGGATCAAGGTTGATTATTAAACTTGCCTTCATTAAATTGAGGTATGGAGCTCGATCAGATCTTTGGATTATTAATGTGTCGGAACCTTATTTGGACTTAAGCTTAAAACTCAACAGCCTCTAAGTTCCACTAATCTATAATCAAGACTCCTCAATGCTCCAGATCAGAACAAGTCATTAAACACAAACCCTGAAGACCATGAATCTTTCCTTGTCCTGTAACTGTGAGGTATAAGCTCTCCACCTCAGAAATGGCAACTTGACAACCCTCCCCAACAAGGTAACTCTATGACCCCAATCTGGCCACTCTTTCCTCGAGGAGCGGGGTATTCCCTTCTAAGTTCAAGTTCAACCGGCTCAAGAAGAGGAGGAAGAAGAGAATGGACCATGGCCAGTGTATCCATGTATCCTTGGGAGCTCGACTAGTGTAGCCAAGTCTCCCTGCTGCAAGCTACATAAGGTGGATCATGAATCTCAAGCTTTACTTATTGCACTCTATATACATACTCCGGTGGGATTATCATTTTCTCTCAGACCCACCACTTTTTTGGAGTTATTTTCTTTTTGCATTTTTTTTCAAGTGCATCTATACAACATGTACATGTGCAGCATATATACAGGGAGTTTTTCCTCTTGAGCCAGTAGACTATCCCTCTTTTGAAGCTTTATTGCAACCCACAACTCCTGTCGTTAGACCTCATGGCAACCAGACCAAGTTGAGACGCACTTCCTTCACTAAAAGAAGAAGAGAGCTTCTGCCTAGAAGTACTACCCTCATATGCTACCCCAAGTCAAGGAAGACTGCCTCCTCACCACCTCATCCGTAGAGAGCTCGGTGCAACGTGCTGGTGTCCAAGTAAAGCCATTGTCCATATGAGTCATGTGTTGTTATTAAGTGCTCTACTTAGGCTCATTGAGATGACATGTGATCATAGACTAGTGGACTTAAAGAATTAAGTCACCATGGACCTGAAAAGCCTTAAACCTAAGCCTATAAGGTTCCTCTTAGAAATTAGGTGGATTAAAATCTTAATCAAGCTCCATTTCTCAATTTGATTCCAGGCTAGTTTAAATGTCAACTATAATCCAGAAAAACTATATACATATGTACAAAAGATGTTATTTACACAAATTTTACAAACATGCAAAATTTTTGAAAAATGTTTTGAAATCATGAATGGATGAATGCATGAAGTGCAAGTTTTGCAAAAGTATTTACACACATTTACACAAGATTTTTGCAAACTTTTGATTTTCAAAACATTTTGGAAAAATTTTGTACTATATACATAATTTTGATACAAAAATATTTACACAAGCTTTACATAAAAGATTTTTGAAAACATTTTTACAAAAATAATTTGTACACTAGCTATGTATGTGCAAATAAAAGAATGTTTATGTACATGAAAAAATTTTAATTTTTGCGATTTTTAGGGTTTTTAGACATTTTTATTTATTAACACACTCACACAAAGTACGAGTTATGGCTAAAGTATATATGAAATATATACACACCCCCCTATACTTAGCTCGAACGATGTCCTCAGATTCAAGAGCGATGAAGAAGACATAACTCGTGCTGTGTATAGGGAAGTGAAAAGGAAGGCTATATACAAAGACGAATGAATAGAATATCAAGAGACTCTCGGCTTTTCCCCCTATACTTAGGATCAAGTCATCCTAAGTATAGCAGGCTGTACACAAAGGGAAAACCGAGTGGGGAATGTACATGGTCTACCCCCCTATACTTAGGGTAAAATATCCCTAAGTAAAGGCAACAAAAACAGGGGTAGACAGAAACAAAAGGAAACTCAAAGGTCCTACATCCCCCCTATACTTAGGGTAAAGTACACCCTAAGTATAGCATAATCAAAGGATGAATAAAGGGATGTGGGACTAAAGAATGTGATGGTATGGGCATCTGGATCTATACAAGTTGGAAGATCAGTGAAAATCAGGCGTGAGATGCCATAGATGTGAGTCAAAGGACCACATCTCACGCAAAATGAATAGGGGCAACATCAACGACCCGCGACTCATGATCTAGAAATGGCTTGAGCCGCTGGCCGTTCACTCGAAAGGTACTCTCAGAAGACAACTCGGATATATCAATGCTACCGTTGTCGTGTACCTTTCTCACCAGATAAGGTCCCTTCCACTTGCCCTGTAGCTTCCCTGGAAATAAACGAAGCCTCGCATCAAACAGCCATACTCTCTGTCCAGGCTCAAAATGCTTATGGCTGATGTGAGAATCATGCCACTCCTTCACTCTCTCCTTATATTGTAGGCTGTTTGAGAAGGCGGTATCTCTAAGCTCCTCTAGGGCTGCTAACTCTGCCCTCCTCTGGTCTCCTACACCATCTGAATCTATGAGTATCTCAATGACTGCCCAAAGTGACCTGTGTCTCAGCTCAACAGGCAAATGGCACGGCTTGCCATATACGAGGTGAAAGGGAGATGTACCCAATGGTGTCTTGAAAGACGTCCTATATGCCCACAAGACCGAGTCCAAAAGCTGTGACCAATCCTTTCGGTCAGGGCGGACGACTTTCTGCAAAATAGTCTTGATCTCCCTATTCGACACCTCGGCTAGACCATTCGTCTGTGGATGGTAAGGTGTGGCGACTCGATGGTCTATGCCGAACTCTCTAGCAAGGGCCTTCACCTGGTCATTGATGAAATGAGACCCCCATCTGAAATCAATACTCGAGGTACCCCGAACCGCGTGATGATGTGCTTCCTCAAAAATCTGCAAACTGTCCTCGCATCAGCGGCTCGGGCGGGGATAGCCTCAACCCAACGACTAACATAGTCTACGGCCAACAGAATGTACTCAAATCCTTTACTTTTAGGGAATGGACCCATGAAATCAATGCCCCATGCGTCAAAAACCTCACAGAAGTGAATGGGCTGCATCGGCATCATATCACGCTGTCCGCAAGTGCCCGTCCTCTGACAATCAGTACACCTCTTCACAAACTCATCAGAGTCCTTGAAGAGGGTAGGCCACCACAAGCCGGATTGGAGCACTTTCTGTGCCGTTCTCCTCCCAGAATGATGTCCTCCTGCCTCAAGCTTGTGGCAGTATGTGAGGACGCTATGGTGCTCCTCCTGAGGAATGCACCTACGCCAGATGCTATCCCCTCCTTCGTGGTAAAGGATGGGATCCTCCCAGTGGTAGGACTTGGCCTTCGCAAGGAAGGTCTCAAGCCTCTGCCTGGTCCAATCTTGTGGGACTTTCCCAGCAACGAGAAAGTTCACAATATCAACATACCACGAGAGTGAGGTGATAGCAAGGATCGCCTCTTCTGGGAAGGTCTCACAAATGGGATCAATATGCTCAGACTCCTCAGGCTGCTCTAAACGGGAGAGATGATCCACCACCACATTCTTGACTCCAGGCTTATCCTTGATCTCAATGTCGAACTCCTGGAGTAGAAGGATCCATCTAGTAAGTCTGGCCTTGGCATCCTTCTTTGCCATGAGGTATCGGATGGCGGTGTGATCAGTATACAGGGTCACTCTAGATCCAATGATGTAAGATCTGAACTTATCTAGGGCGAACACTACGGCTAGCATCTCCTTCTATGTGACTGTATAATTCCGCTGCACAGAATCCAATGTGTGGCTATCGTAGTGGATAGTAAAGGGGACTCCATCCCTCCTCTGTCCCATCACGGCGCCCACGGCAAAATCGGAGGCATCCGTCATGATCTCAAATGGGAGAGACCAATCAGGTGGCTGGAGAACATGAGCCTCAATAACACATTGCTTGAGAGTCTCAAAGGACAAAAGACACTTGTCATCGACAAGGAACTCGGTGTCTTTCGTCAGTAGGGCAGTCAACGGCCGGGCAATCCTGCTGAAATCATGAATGAATCGTCGGTAGAAGCTGACGTGCCCCAAGAATGACCGTAACTGCCTCAGATTGGACGGCGGTGCGAGTTTTCTAATGACATCCACCTTGGCCGGATCAACCTCCATGCCCCTGTTGGAGATGATATGGCCAAGCACCGTCCCTTGAGTCACCATGAAGTGACTCTTCTCCCAAGATAGCACCAAGTGAACCTCTATACATCGCTGGAGTACTCGGTCTAGGCAGTCAAGATAGGAGTCGAATCCGTCACCATAAACCGAGAAATCATCCATGAAGACCTCCAAACACTCCCCTACCATGTCCGAAAAGATCGACAACATGCATCTCTGGAAAGTCATAGGGGCATTGCATAGCCCAAATGGCATGCGTCGGAAGGCATATGTGCCGAAGGGACAGGTAAAGGTGGTCTTCTCCTGGTCCTCAGGAGCGATGGCCACCTGGTTGTAGCCCGAGTACCCATCCAGAAAACAATAATGGCTCTTCCCTGCCAGTCTCTCAATGATCTGGTCAATAAAAGGCATGGGGAAATGATCCTTCTTGGTGGCCTGGTTGAGTCTCCTGTAGTCAACGCAGACCTGTCAATAAGTGGGTACTCGTGTAGCAATCTCCTCTCCCGACTCACTGATCACAGTCGTGATGCCCGTCTTCTTGGGCACCACATGCAAGGGGCTGACCCACTTGGAGTCGGAGATGGGATAGATAAAATCGGCGCTCCACCATTTCGAGATTTCCTTCATGACCACCTCTCTCAGATTGGGGTTCAGCCGCCGCTGGAACTTGATGTGCGCTCCCGCACCCTTAGTTAATTCGGGCAAATTAATGGTCCAAATTAATTTTAAGTGTTCGTTGCAGTCGGATACGAGAGGTTGATCAAAAACCACTTAAGACAGATTTTGGTCAATTTTAAGCAGTGATATTTTTTTACTTGGTGGAGTCCAAGGTCGATCTCAGGGAGGCAACTGTCTCCTTAGGTGGATTACAGCAATTTTCAAGTGTTGATATTCGAGGGTCGAATCTTTTTGGTCTTTTTATTTCTTATGCAGACATATGCAGACAAATCTTAGCCAATTTAACTTTAAATTTAATTGATGTATCAAACGAAGTCCAAAAATAATGAAAATTGGCCAGATGGTTATTTATGATGAAAATGACCTACACTAATTTTTTTGGAATTTTTCGACTCAAAATAAATTTTTTGTGAATTAAATAAACAGACAGAGTGATTTTCAGTGTTTAATTTTTAATAAATATCAAATCACAATTTTTCCAAGAACTAAAATTATCCTAGGAAGGTCTAATGATCAGGGACCTAGGAAAATTGACAGATCTAAAATTCACTGTGAAATGAATTAATTAAAATTAATTTAAGAAAATCACTAAACTATTTATTTAGGCCTCGTTATGCGTGCAAATGCTATGAAATTTTTATGGAGTGTCGAAAATAATGTCCTTAAGCTACTGTGAATTTTTGGTGATTTTTGAAGGCACTGATATTTAATTAAAAATCAAAAGGCATAACTGGGCAAAATATGTCACAAATGAACCAATTAATTCATTGATAATTCAATTAAGCCAACAAAAATCAGACACGTGTACAGACAAATAGAGGACAAAATTCTCAACAACTTGCAATTTTTAGAATTTCAAAATGATGAAAAATGCATGCTATGGACACATGCAAACATAAGGGTGTAAATGCAATACTGGAAAATAAAAATTCAATAAGTAAATATGCTGACAGGGACTAAAATGCAATTACCGATACTATGCAGGACTTCTATGCAATTTCTCCACGAACCACGTGCTCCTCACGTGATGTCTGCTTCACAGGGGCCTTTTTGCAATTTCTGAAAGCTCCAAGGGCGTCTATGCAAATAACCCAGGCCGCACGTGCTCCTCACGTGGGGCGGCCTAGGTTCGAGGGGCGTCGGAGGCTCGGAGGGAGGCTCGGAGGGAGGCTCGGGCCTTCTGGAGGTTCGGCCCAGCCTCGGTGCAGCTTCGGGTTACCCGAGCCTAGGCTTGGAGGCCGAGGCTCGGATAGGGCGACGTGGCGGCCTGAAGGCCCTTGGATCAAGATGGATCCAAGGGGTGTCGGTGAAGACGCGTGGCTCGATCAAGATACGTCAGATCTGGGATGATCTGACGGCTCCTGTCTTCTCCCAATGTTGATGACGCGGCGGGCTGATCACCGTTAGATCCTGGGCAATCCAACGGTCGCTGATGAGGGCGGCGAAGTGGACACGTGGAGAGGAGAGGGCCGTTCGATCAGAGGATCAAACGGTTGCTGCTCCTTCTTCTCTATTGATCCTCCGCCGCCTGCGGAGGAGAGGGCTGCGCTCCGGTGAAAGCAGCCGAGCTCCGCCTCGGTCGTCAAGCTCCGGTGGTGAGCTTCGTCAGCCCCCACCTTGCTCGGAAGAATCGTCAGTGCACGGCGAAGGCTCCGGTGGTCTCTGGATCCCTGGAGGAGGGCTGGAGCTCTGAGTCGATGAAGCTCGAGGAGAGCTCCGGTGAGGCTCCGGCCAATGATCAAAGGAGTACCTGCAAGTGTTAGACGTATAGCCGAGGCTCGTGCGTGCGATTGTGGAGAAATGGTACTGGTTGGCGAGGCCTACGGAGAAGTGAGGTGGTCGGGGGACGTTGCTCCGGCCAAGTGGCGGAGCTAGTGATCGATGAACGGTGGAGTGAAGCGTCTGACGATGCGGAGGGGTCAGCGAGGATGAGAGCTTCGACGCGGAGCTCGGCGGAGTGAAGGCGAGGCGTGAAGATGATCGTGGACAGGGAATAAAATCGGAGAAGATGAAGGGAAAAGAAGAACGAGATCGGAGGAGTAATGGAGGTGATTACCTGGGGATTGGGGCTCAGATTTGAGCTCCAGGTCGTCGCTCAAGAGGTCGGTAAAGCCCCGAGCTCAAGCAGCTACGCGGAGGGCGGCTGCGACACGGCGGTGGCACCGTGGATCTCGCCGGAGAAGAAGGGCCGTCTTCGCTTAAGGATTCACTCAATTCCTGTCACAAATCGAAGGCTCCGAGCTCTAGGTTCCTCTCTGGAGTGGCGGATGGGGCTGAATGTGGCCGGAGGCTGGGTATTTATAGGATGAAGGTGACGGCTGGAGTGGGTGAGTGGCGAAGTTGGTGGCTGTCGTGGGGCGAGTGTGGCGGAGATGGTGGTGTTTGAGGGAGCTGGCGAGGGAGAGGGATGAGTGGGGTGTGTCGTGGGAAGGTCAGCGGCCGGCGAGGGTGGAGGGAGTGCTTCCGAGAATAGGAAGGGGGTGCCCCTCTCGCAAGGCAGAGATCGTGGGAGAGAGGGGGCACCCGAGGTAGGAGACGAAGTCTCCACCGTTGGATCTTGGGATCCAACGGTGGAGATCAACGCTTAGCGATCGGTTAGGATTAGATCTGGAATGCCCAGATGAGGGGTCATGAGAGCGCCACGTGGCGCGGTGTGGCGAGGCGCGGGCGGGCGGTCCTGATCAGTCCTTGGCGATCGATCGGTCGGCTGAGATTATTGGGGAGCTAACGGCTCAGATGAAAGGGCTGAGAATGCGATCGAAGGGCTCAAGATGTGACGCGTGGCGCACTGTGGGCGAGGCGCTAATGGATGGCCCAGATGAAAGGGTGGAGTCGATCTGAGGGTCGAGACTCGCTGGAAGATGGGCGGCTGTGATGAGAGGATCGGGGGCGCGGTCGAGCGGCGTAGATGACGCCACGTGGAAGGCTGAGAGCGCTGCGCTATCGGATGGTGGTGATGAGAAGTGGGAGATAATCGGACGGCTGAGGGAGTGAGCGCACGTGGTCACAGAGGGACCGTTGGATCTGAAGCGCGATCCAACGGTGGGGGGCGAAGGCGGATCAGACAAAGGGCAGCGGGCCGCGTGGCGCAATCAGAGGGCGCCACGTGGCCTGCTGTGAATGGTTGGAGGAAGAAATGCGTGTAGAGAGAAGAGGAAGCCGAATTTGGAAAAACTCAAAACATGAAAGTTGTAGATCTTGATGAGATCTACAAGTTTCATGTTGACCAAAGACGGAGGTGAGGTCAAATATGGTACATAAATACAAAGATACATAAATATACATATGTAGTATACAACATGACCCAAAAACCCAAGTTTCTCATACAAGCTCCAATTTCAATGAAATTAGTCTCATTTTGAAGGTCTTTTGATATGTAATATTCTAAGAGTGAGTAGACCTAAGTAGGGGTTTGTATGCGGGCTTTATGTGTGTTTTAATGTACAGGGGTTCTCAGGATACTTGGGCTATTTTACAAGGGTGATTCCTCCCTGTTTTATTAATGAATATATATATAGTATAGAGAAGAAGTTATTTTGATGAAGATGTCTTTTACAGGGGATTTTTGGCTTCTTATTTAAATGAAGATGAGCTGCTATAATGCATGAATTATGGATGCATGCATGAGTGTTATTTATGCAAGATAAAAGGAAATATGCCTCTATTTTCTCGGGAACAAGGCTCTATTTTTGACTTTTGATGTGATGAATCACAGATTCATCAGAACTCACACGACATCTTTGCCTCATCCTCGAGATAGATATGGTGGGAGCACATGGTCGGACTAATCCCCTGAAGATCTGCTACGCTCCATCCGATTGCCTTGCGGTTCTTTTCAAGAACCCCCATCAAACAGGATTCTTGCTCTCCAGTCAGATCAGCGGAGATGATGACTGGGTACATCTCAGGCTCACCCGCAAGGAATCGATACTTCAGCGAAGTAGGGAGCGGCTTCAGCTCTGGACAGCTGGGTGCTGGCAAATCTGGCTTCGAAAGAAGCCGCATGTATGCTGCCAAATCTGCCTGGGAGAATGAGGACGTACTCTCGCAAACTGGATCTGAAGAAGGCTGCTCTAACTGACTGTCTCTGCTCTGCTCGGCATCTGCCTCCTCCTCAGGTGTAGGCTCAGTGGAACTCAGGTCTGGCATGTAATCCTCGCAATCTGCCCAATCAGACTCTGAATCCGAGGGATCTGCATCACACAAGGTGGCATCAGCACCACCATCATCACAAAAATCAGTGTCGCGGTCAAGAACCGGCTCTGTTGCCACTGAAGTATCCTGAACCAGGAATGTGCTCTCCAAGCTCTCCTCTGCTGTCATCTCGGCATCAGCGGTGTCTGAAAATGAGAGGATGGCCTGTGCTGCTGGGTCTACCCATACTGCCTCATCGTCTGTGATCACAAAATCACAGTCCTGATGGATGTCTAGCTCGGCATCTGTCAGCTGCTCTGTATCTGAAGTGGTCTCTGAGCATGATCTGTCTCTGGCTCTGTTGTCCTCGACCGTCTCTATTTGTACACTTTCGCCCTCGATGCGAAAGTATACCTTTCCGCTATCATGATCAGTCACCGCCTTGGCTGTGGCCAAGAACGGACGACCGAGAATGATGGGGGTATCGGTCACTAAATCAGGGATCTCCATGTCCAACACTACGAAGTCCACGGGGAATTGCAGGCCCTGAATAGTGACGACAACGTCTCGTAACAACCCCTTCAACCTCTTGACAGATCGATCAGCAAACTGAAGGACTGTCATGCTCTGTCTAAGAGTGCCCAACTCGAAGCGGTCGAAAAGGGCTGCCGGAAGGAGGTTGATAGATGATCCACTATCTAATAGAGTCCGGTCGAACCTCTGCTCTCTAATGTGACACCTGACATAAGGGGCTCCTGAATCTGGCCTCTTGGCCGGCAGACGGTTCTGAATCGCGAAGCACGTGGCTTTCGTCAGCACATGGATCTCTGAGTGGTGGTTCCTTCTTTTCCTCCTGACTGTAGTCCTGTCTCTCAACGAACGCTGAAGAAGGGGGAGGTGCTGCAAAGCCTCCTGAAGAGTCAGCTGGATATGGAAACGATCTATCATCTGCTGGCTGAACTCTTCTTGATCTCTCTTTTTGGGATTTTCTGTTTTCTTCCCCTTCCCCAACTGAAGGGCTCTAGGGAAGGGGATCATTGGGTCCTTCTCAGATGAAGGACTAGGAGAAGGTCTAGACGGCTCGACGGCCGGATCCGTACATACATCAAGCACCACAGTGGGACCAGAAAAAACCAAACCTTTTCCTTTATTCACAACATGGTTCCGAGATACATCAGGGGAAGGAAAAACAACAGATCTCTCTACATGAACTCTGGTGGCCTCAGTACCACCAGTGGCTGGATCAACTGGACGTCTCGCAGCCTCAGTACCGCGCTCTAGCTCGGCATCCCGGGTGGCATCAGTACCACCTCCTCAAACTGGTGAATTGGCGGCCTCAGCACCGCCTGTAGAATCAGCATCCTTGGTGGCATCAGTACCACCGTCATCATCACGAGCGGCCTCAGTACCGCTCTCCTCCTCCTCCTCTGGCGCTCTAGGTGTATCCTCATGACGTCGCTCAGACGAGGCACCGCCTGCTGGTGTCCTACCGCTCCTAAGTGTGACAAAATCAGCATCAAAAAGGTCTGCATACATATCATCAAATGGATTACTAAGAGTGGCATGCTCAGTGTAAGCTACCTGCTCAGACTTCCGCTTCAAGCTATTGGGGTTCGGCTCGATCTGGGCAGGGATGGCGGCCTTCCCTCTCACTATGTCCTGCATCTCCTGGCGGAACTCGTCCATCTCCCGTCTGAAGGTAGCCTGCTGGTCCGTGAGGAGGCGGGCTATATCCTCCAAGGTAGGGCTCTCGTAAGGTGGGCCATGAGAGCCCGACGGGTAGCCTCTCTGGTAATGAGGATGCTGGAACTGGTGTTGCTGCTGCTGAGAGGGGTATGGGTGTGGTGGATGCTGCTGCTAGTGAGGCTGCTCACGCCTCCAAGATTGTCCCTGCTGATAGAGACGAGGACCATAGGATGACTGCTGCTGCTGTGGTGGTGGGTACACTGGGGGCTGCTGCTGCGGCTGGTGATCTCTCTGTTGGCTGTACTGGCCTCCCTGACCAGATGGCTGCTGCTGGGGCTGGGTACCTCCGTTCCCCCACCGGAATCTGGGATGGTCTCGTCGGATACCGGGCTGAGGGCGGTCATACCAAATCCTGTTGACATCCATCAACGGCTCTGCATCGTACTGGGCTGGCGGGAGTACTGCCAAAGGCTGATCCGGCTGGTATACCACCATCCGCAAGTCTGGAGATGGTGGTGACTGGTAGGTGGGCTGCGGCTGCTGGTACGGCTCCGCCTGTACAAGGTGAACCTGTCTAGGCTATTGGTGTGAGCTGGAGCGCTGGGACGAGCTGCTGCTGCTGCCGTGATCGCCTCGCGACTGAAGACGGGGTTGTGAAGCCGTCTGTGCCTCCTGGAGACACATGAGCTGGGTCTTCATGTCGCTCAGAGTCTGTGCCATCTGCTCCATCTAAGTGATGCCCTAGCACTACTTCTTCTCAATCAGCTCCATCCGATCCAACTTCTCGCTAATGATGCCCATGTCCGCAGCTGAAGACTCTGCTTGTGCTGCTGCTACTGCGGACGAACTGGAAGGACCGGCGTCGACCCGTGCTATCCTCTGGTACTGCACGGGTCCTGGCTGCTGCTAGGGTCTGCCCTGAGTACACAACCGGGTCTGGGACATCACCATACAGTTCTCGGCCATCTCCTCGTAGATGGTCCAGACCTGGTCATGATCCTTGGCGAAGTATGACCCGCCACAAGAAGCGTTCACCAAGCCCTGGAGCTCTGGTGTCAGCCCGCTGAAAAAGCTCTACACGAGGTTGGGCTTGGAAATGTCGTGGTGCGGGCATCGATCAGTCAGCTCTCGGAACCTCCCCCATGCCTCATGGAACTGCTCGTTGGGGAGCATGGAGAAGTTGCTGATAAGGGCTCTCGCTGCATTGGTCCGCCCGAGTGGATAGTACTTGTGTAAGTACTCGGTGCGGAGCTGCTCCCAAGTGTAAACAAACTTCCCCAAATTCTTCAGCCAGGTGGCTGCTCTATCTGCCAAGGAGAAGGGGAAGGCTATCATCTTGATGGTGTCCTGGTCCACCTGATGGTCGTGGACAGTACTGCAGATCATAAGGAACTCCTGGAGGTGGAGATGGGGCTCCTCGGTGGCGAGCCCGTGGAAACGGGGGAGAAGCTGCAAGGTGTTCGGTGGGAACTTGAAGTCCCCCACGATCGCTGGAAGCACGACCCAGTGATGCATCAGTGTCGATCCGGGGTTGTGCAACTCCCGTATCGGTCTCGGTGGTCCTCCTACCGCGGCTGCGGCGGCTGCTGCTGCTGCGGCGGCTGTTGCGGCTGCTGCATCTGCATCATCCGGGATCCTCGGCCCGTCTCTCCTCTGGTCTCTCTCTGCTCTCATATGCTCCATCTCCCTCCTCATATCTAGCATGAACGCTCCCTGATCCCTCAAATGCTGCTGAACTGTCTCGAGGGAGGCAATCAGGGTGGAGTTGATCGCACCCTGGTCCAACACAAAGTGCTCAGGCTGTGGACCTCGACTGCAATCGTCAGAACTGCCGACCATGGTGTCTGCAAAACCAAATGACCCAAACTCAGGTGCCGATAAATCTTCTAATCTCTCCTCTGGCACTGGTCTCTCGGAACTGAAAGAAAGGGGGTCGAGGGGGAACAGGGCGGAATCATACTAGGGCTCGGAAAGCGGGTCTCGGCTCTCGTGAGCCAACCTAGATGAACGGGTAGACGTGCCCGAAAGCGGTGCAGCCATAGGCTGCCTAAGAGATCGTCTACCCATCATCGTGATGTAGCGAGTAAGGCGGATGGGATTTGGAGAAACTATGATCAGAAAACAAACCCTTCTGTTCACCAACGCGACGCGAGCTGAAGACCGTGAAAGTTCGGTCAAATTATCTTGTCAAATTTTATTTTGGTGAACAATCAATCTATCAGAGCGATTACGTAACCCGCTGGGATACCCGATACTACCCCAATCGACTGTCCCGCACGAAAGAGTCGGTGATCAGTCGGGAATAGCACCGGAGGGCTCTACCTAGTGTACGGGTCACTCTCTCGCACAATCAAACCAACCAATGAGGGGGTTGCTCTCCCCAAGACAGATTTTTAGATCAGGTGTCTTTTAGGGTCAATAGCTTAAACAGTCCCAATTTTATGGTTTTTTTTTTATATTTTTCAATAACAACAAAAGGCCTAACTAATTTTTCGGTTCTCCTGATTATTAAGTCAAAAACAGGGGGGACAAGACGAAAAAGCTGATGCGCGATGAAATCAGTGATGCATGCAAAGATAGAAATACGTACCTGTCTCCAACACTCTACATGCAAAGTGATCCGCGTAGAATTGAAAGACAAGAAAGAAACTACCTATATGGTGCAGCGGTGAAAACCGAGTCCTAAACAGGCAATTTCTACTCGACAGATGCGTCTAACTGGTCACAGGTCCTTCAAGCCAAAGGGTCCGGTCTCGGTCTATCCCTCCTCCTCCCGACACATCGGGTTCAGGAGCAGCGCTTGGCAGGGCAGACTACGGCACGTAGGCAACGAAGGGAGTGAGTCAGTTCTTTTTATTGATGATTTATTAGTAGATCCAATTAACGCTCTGTAGGAACATGCAATCAATTAAGTGTGTGGGTCCTACTAATTACGGCACAATCAAGAAGCAAATCCTAAATCTAGGGGCTCAAGAAAAACCGCGTAAAACCGTAAAAGGAAGCTAAGAAAAAACAAAACCGCGAAAAGCCGCGAAAAATCCTAAGGGTGCCCCGAGCACACCGATGCTCGGCGAAACAAACCCGCTACAAAATCCAAGTCCTCAGTCTATCCCTGTATTATTACAATTATCCAAATAATCAAAAATAAAAACTACTCTAAGCCTCTCCCACTCAGCCTCTCTCTCACGCTCTCCTGCGGCTCTGTGCAGAAGGGAGCCGCCTCCAAGTCTCGCGGTTGTGTCGGCTTCTCGAAAGCTGCCGCCTTGGTCCTTGGGCCCTTACAAGAAAGAAGACAAGTGTCAAACCAAATAAAATAATCAAATCAAAGCAGAAAATATAAACAGGGTATATGTGCAAAAATGCCAAATAAAATAAATAGGCAAAATCAAATAAAAACAAAAATAAAAGAAAATAAAAGAAAATAAAATAAAACAAAAATAAAAGAAAAAGAAAAAGCCGCGAAAAGCCGCGGACTCAGAAAGAGCCGCGGAAAGCCGTGAAAAAGAAAACAAAGAGAAAATGAGAAATAAAAAGAAAAACTACTAAGCCGTGCTCTCCGGCAACGGTGCCATTCTGATGACCGAAAAAGCCGAGCAACTAAGGTAAAGAAATAGAACTAAGGTCGTTGCGACCTCAGTCGCTCAAGAGTCCCTCGGTCAATCAAGAAAATGAAGATCAGACCAGCAAAATCAGAGAAAAATCAAATAAAAGCGATAGCGGTCCTGGCTATTAGATTAGCCTGGTATAGCGACTAGGGTCGGACTCAGGGAGCACGTGATGGCCTCGCGGCCTACGAAGTAGTCTCAAAAATAAATAAAATAAAAGAAATGTATTTTTGGTGGATTTTTAATTTCTATAATTTTTTTTGGATTTTTAATTAATGAAGAAAATAAAGAAACAAGGAAAACAACCAACTTCAAGCAATTATTTAATGCATCAAAAGTCACTCGAAGATTCAAATAAAAATGTTTTTATACTTTTTATTATTTTTACTATTTTTAGTGAATTTTTGGTATTTTTCTGATTTTTATTTAATTTTCTAAAAATAAAACAATGCAAGAAATCAGCAACAATGTCAAGCCGAGCTTGAGGGACTTAGATAAAATATCTAAAAATCCCTAAAAAGCTTGGAGTAATTTTCCTGTATAGAAGAAGGAACAAGGAAAATTAGGCACTGAAATTATTGTTTTTGGATTTTTAAATTAATTATTAGAATTTTTATGAGGTTTTTAGTGTTTTGTAATTTTTACGAGTTTTATCCAATGAAAAATGACCAAAATTGGTCAGAAAATCAAACAGGACTAAACACACAGTAGCTAATTTATTGTAATTTTTAGATGAGTTTTAATTTTTTTGTGAATTTTTAAATCAGATAGTAAAGAAAAAGGCTGTTTTTGAATTTTTAAAAATAGCAAATAAAAGCAAAAATGTCTCCAAAAATTCTAGAAAATTTTACAACATGGCAGGAGCCATGTGTCCAATTTTCATTGAATTCGGAGTAAGTTTGATATTTTATTCAAAATTAAAACCTAAGTACAGTGCATAGGGACCTGTACGTAAATACCAGAAGCTCCAGGGGGTCCGGTGCAAAAATCCCAAGAAGTCACGCGCGAGGCGCGTTTCTGGGGCACACAGGGACCTAATTGCAATAAAAGTAAAGTTCTCGGACTAATTGGTAACAGGTACCAAAAGTCTGAGGGCTTTATTGTAAAATACCCAAAAATATACGCACATGCACAAATAAACCACGCACAGGGGTATAAATGCAATTATCTAAAAAGATTCATTCATTAAGTAACATCCCAGAACTACAAGGCCATCGATGCAAATATCCCAGACAAACCACGTGTCGATGCACGTGACACACTACAGGCAGGGATATATATATGCAAATAGCAAACAAGACAGGGTCCAAAGTGCAAAAGTACCAAAATAAAAACAACGTACTATGGTATTTACAGGACTAAACACGAAATAAAGGAAACAGAAGGGCCTAAGAATAATTACCCCTTTATTATATCCGAGGGACGGATGGCTGCCACGTGGTGGATCGGACAGTGGAGGACTGGTGGCTCGCAGCAAAGGAAGCCCTCGGCGCGATCGAACGGTTGGGAAGCTGCCACGTCGCCGATCTGACAGTCGGGAACATGTGGTGCTTCTTCGTCCGGATCGAACGGTCTAGATCGACTCTCCTCACGATCGTGCGGTGCTGGCGCTCCTGAATTGGATGGCTCGGATGGAATCTGGAGCTGGAGGACGATCCAACGGTGTCTGAAGGTCGAGGAAGAACTGATGGCCGACGACCTTCGCCGGCCCGCTGCGCGCACTCCCGACCTCCTCGCGGGGCTCTGATGATCGGAGAAGAAGCTCTGTGGGCTCCCGCGTCGACTAGTGGTCTCCGATGGCCCAATGGAGCTCCGAGGAGCTCAGGCGGAGCCGACGGAGCTCAAGCTGCTGCTCCAAATGGTCCAAGCCCTCAGATGGGCTCGGATGTCCCTGCAAAGTACACCAGTAGACTCGCGGGGCGAGGGCAAAGTGCCTCGACCCCGTTAGGAGGGGTGACAGTGGTCGGTGAGGCGGGGCGGTCGAGCTCCGACGAGGGGTAGACGGTGGAGCTCGAATCCCCAGCTCCTATGCGAGCTGGGTTGAATGGAGGGGCGTAGAACGTACGCGGGAAGAAGGCGAGTGTGATGGTGCGGTCCGATGATCGAATGGAAGGTGGGGGTGGCCGGAATCGATGATGGTCGGCGACGGCGAGATTTGGGGCAAACTAGAAATTAAAGAACAAGGGAAAGAACTAAAGCTACCTGGATGGAGGAATCAACTGTGGGCGAGCTGGGGGTGCTCTGGGTCGTTGCCTCGCGGGACGTCGTGGCCCGAGGCTCGAGCTCCTGCTTCAGGCGGAGCACGGCGGCGCTAGCTCGCCGGATCTGAGGTCCGGTCACCTACACCTCTCTTCAACACCATCAACGGAGAGCTGTCACCTCAGGGAAGGCAGTGGAGGTCACAGGACTACAAGGTGGGGAGCCAAAGATTCAGAAAAAGGAGGCGGAGCTCGGCTTTTATTCAACCAAGGGTCCGGCAAGATTCGATCGGGTAGGGCAGCTCAGTGCGCGGACCCCGAGGCGGGCACCCCGGCGAGGGTGTCGGATCTGTCATTGATAAGCAGGACCCGGGGTTTAGGTGCGAGAGGATCGGGTTTGGATGAGAAAATTAAGAGAGCTCGGGTCGAGCATCTAGAACCCGTGGGAAGTGGTCCACAGGGGGGAGTTGACTGGGGGGTCAACATTCCCCCGTGGACCAATGAGAAGCAGCCACGTCAAAAAGATTTATAAAATCAATTAAAAATAGGAAATGGCTGAATTATTAAAAAATCAAAACATAAAAATTGTTTATTTTATTTTTTCTATTTTTGGGTGATTTTTAATTGATTTTTCAAAATAAAAATAGGGTATTTACACTACAGAGCTATATATAGGTATATATACAATATAGGATTTTTATTTTTGATTTTTAATTTGTTATTTTTATACATTTTTATCCCCATTTTATATTTTATTTATTTATAGTATAAAATTAGGAATAAAAAGGTATTTTTATTTTATTTTTATTATTTATATACAATAGTTAGATAAATAGGTATATGCATCTATATACAAGGTATATTTACAATATTCTTTTTGGTTTTTAATTTTGTTCTTTTTATTTTGTTTTTGTTGTTTTTATTTTATTTATTTACATCATAATAGATAGAATATTTACAAAATTTTTGAAATTTTAATTTATTTATTTATAGGGTGAAATAAATATGGGAATGGTTGTATGTACATGGTGGATATATACACAAGTGACTCTTTTTATTTTCTTTTTATTTTTTTCTATTTTTGTTTTGATTTTTATAAATATATATACAATATATACAAGCCATTTTATTCTATTTTTTAGAGGAAAATATTTTTATTATATTTACAAATATATTTACACACATGAGCCCCTATCTCCCTCTACTTTGGCTTTTATGCGGTCAGGCCCAAGCTGAGCCCCCCCTTGGGTTAGGTTGCTCAATATTTATTCTAAATATTTCCTCTTTTTCTTTTTAATCTTTATTCTTTTATTTTGCACAAAAACATGCTAATTATTACTTTTTACACCATGCATGCTTTTGGTAATTATTTATATTTACAAATATATACATGCATTTGCAAAGGTTTTTGTAGCTAAAATATAAGAATAAAGAGTGATGAATGAGTATTCATCAATAGGGAGTATTCCATAAAATCCAGAACGGGTTTTTATATTTACATTTTAGTCCCTCCAAGGACGTGTTTCTTATGTTTGAATTTATGTTTTAAAACAGTTATGCCCCTGGATTAATTGATTTATATCTTGAGCATAGTATATCCGATTGACGTGGCTCCAATTCCATTATGATCCTCGTTTCACTATTTTTTACATGGTTATGTTTATTATCTGATTTGGTGTGTAATGTTTAATCGTTTAGTTAGAGAAGAAATAGGTGTTTTTATTCATCATATGTGAACCCTGACTTTGAATTCATCGCTGAATTGCTTGTTGATTAAAGTGAAAATTTGCTTAAGATCGAATGATTATTTTAAGGCATATTTGTGAACATATTTGCATATGTTAGAGTTTTTTACCATTTTGTTCATTATGTTGATAGTTTCTAACATGCATTACTTGATTAAAAATCACATTTCATCGTAGTCACACATTCATTTGTTATGTGCATTATATTCTGCATTGCCTGCCTGCATTGTTTTGTCTATGTTTTGACCTAGATTAATTATCAATCAATTAACCTATATATTTAATGCCTGAATAGTCGTATTATGGTTCGTATCCTTGTGTTCGACCCTGGACTTCGCAGGTTATAAACTAAAGTCGAGAAGCTCGTCATTGAGATTCATCTCGGTTCTGTATGGAAAGCTAAGTGATTGTGCTACAATGGATCGAAATTAGAACAAGCATTTAACGATTCATCAGATGGCGCCTTTGTTGGGGACACGACTTCATTAACATAATTATTTAGGATTTTTATTTTGGTTAAGCAGATTTCTATTTTATCTAGGTCAATCCTGTGATGTGATGTTTTCTGCATTATTCTATATATGTTTTCATAATCTTTGAATTTTCTGAACTCTTCTCTTCTGTGTAGGGCCATTCATCGGGGACGCTCGTGAAGAATGGAGGTTGGATACTCAAGCCAGAGTTCTCACTGAGATGAACCACAGAAGATGCCTTCAAGATAAATCGAAGATTATTTTGTCATATTTAATGTATAATTGTGGACTGGACTTTATTATGTGTGTGTGATGAGTCTGTTTCGCCCTCATGTGGGTGGTATTCATCTTGAGTGACCGTTATTAGGATTTAGACACACAGCTCTTAGAGCTTCCTCTTTTTATATCCCTAAGTGCTTGAATCGTAGTATATGGAACATTAACTTCATCTAATGAGATTCACTCATCTCTAAGATTCATGAGACGCACGTAATCTTCGTCCAACCTAGCTCAAATTGAATTTATTATTTGCCCAGTAATAGACGCATGATGGTGTGGTTTTTTAATGACTTGCATGCATTTAGTTAAATTTTATATTCATTCCAGCACATGCATGAAGAGAGTTGGCAATACTGTAAGTATTTCTCTTGAGCATGACATCATGATTTTACGTCTGCATGATTTTCCCCTTTCATGATTTGTCACTTAGGATAATATGGAAAAGGGATTGGACGGTAGACGGTGACTTTTATGTTCAGAGATTTAATTACAAGTTATAACCTAATCTCTAAAAATTGGATTGTTAATGCAAGTTGATGTAAATAAAAAGGAGCTAAAGTTAACCTTGTTTTTGAGAGAGAAAACCCTGCTTTGCAGATATATGCCTTCGTTGAGAGGTGAGGACGAATCCTTAAGGATAGAGCCCAAACCCTACTTCAACATGCTCGTAATGAACGCAAATTTTGTATGATCACCAATCAAAAGGATAAGATAATTGGACCATATCTATGATCTTCATTATATGTGTTGGTGAAATAATCGGGTTTAATTGTTCTTGTTTGATTCTTCAGCCACCCGAAAACCCTAGGCTCCATTATCATCTTATGAGATTCATCATCTTTAGATTCAACTAACATTGATCCCTTCATCACTGAGTTTCTTATTCTTTATACTTCGTCTTATTTTCAGCCTAAGTTTAAGGGGGTCCTTTTGTCATTTTGACAATTCCCCCCAGGTCGTCTAGTTTTGATCCATATCTTTGTACTTAAGATATTTCTCATCTTAAGTATAGGGAGGCCCGAGTCCCAGTTCTCATCTAAATGATTCTTTTATTCATTTTGCACCTGTAATTATATCATCATTTCTCGTATATTTATTTATATTTAGCATGAGCAATGGCTTCATATCACTTTCTACTATGAGGACATAGCAAAAGCTAAGTATAGGAGGGTCTACCATATATATTTCATATATACTTTAGCCATAGCTCATAATTTTAAATTTTTTCAAACTATTGAGGTTATGGATATCGTATTATATTTTTGACACTGATTTGTGTAAAAATGTTTTGGAAATAATTTTTGAAAATTTTATACATATTGACATGGTTTTCAAGTGTTTTACATGGTTTGTGAAAATACGATTTGACATGTTTGGAAAATCATTTGTAAATTATTTTGAAAATCTACATATTTATGTGAGATTATTTTGAAAAATGGTTTACTAAGGTTTGAAAAATGGGATTTTACTTGTTTTGAAAAATCTTTGTAAAAATGTTTGGAAAAATTCTATACATATGTGACAATGTTTGCAAAAAAAATTTCAAAAATCTTTTTCAAATCTAAGGATGTAAATAAGTCTAATTAGTTAACTCTCTAAGTTAAAATAAGAAAAATCGCAAAAAGAAAAAATGACTTACCAATTGGTGTCTTTCCCTGACATTTTCACTATGCACTCAAGGCTTGAGATGATCTTTAACATTTTGTTTAAGGAGTCCCTAAACTTAGAGTGATCTTGTCTTAATAATTTGGATCTTGAACTTAAAAATTCACACTCTCCTAGTCTGAAGATATGCATGCTATACTTCATGCTTAATCTCCCTTAAAAAAATTGACTTTCACTCACATGCACGACTGTTTGTGATTGAGATGAGTCAAGGTATCACTAAGGAAACTGGGATTGGAAGTTTGAGTTTGGACTTGATTTCTATGATGCTCGAGATGGGATAAAATTAATGACAGCTTCATGAAACCCGAGTGTCAACATATTAGCCAGTATGAGACATGTTCTCATGCTATCTCTTGACTTTGACCTAAAGTGTCAGGGTCTGATGACATTAATTAATAAGTTGATCAGTGTGCGCCAATCTTTTGGTAAAAGCAGTGGAGCTAGCCAAAACAAAGAAAAGAAAGAAATGATGAAAGAAAAGCTCTCACCATACAAAGTAAAATATCAAAGAGCTTCCACTAAAGGCAAGTGTTCCCAACCATTGTAAAGTGTCCATTTGGACCACAACTATGAGGATCAGGACTCAGGCCAGCACCCAAAAAGGGCTCTACATCGTAAATGCTACAAGTCTCGGTGTAGAAGGTATATTAGATACTCAAAAAAGGCACACCCTGGTGTATTCTCGGGAAAACAAGTGCAGACGACTCCAACTTCTCTTGACGGACACACTGATTAGCAAAAATCAAAAATGAAAATTGTATTGTGTATTGACACTTGAGAGAACCATGTTCCAATGAGAGGAAGAGAAAATAAGTACACAATCCTACAACCTCCATTATCAGGCCTTCCATCTATCCTTTTAAAGTCTGACAAACCAAAGAGAAGGCGGATTGAGGCAAGACTAGATTTGTTCCCTAGAGTTGAGGGTTGGGTCCTTAGAAAAGCTTATGAGATTGGAATTTTTGGTGATGTTTTGATTCTACTCTTATGATGTAGTCTACACTAAGCTATACTTCTTATATATATGTGTGTACAATTGAGAGTCCGACAATTAGAGGAGTTGAATTACTTTTGATTAACATTTGGATCAACTTAAAGTTTTAGGATTCCTAAAAACTCATGTTCTAGATCCAATCAAGCCTTGTAATCTCACAAGTACAAGTCAGGGAATTTACTATTTAATCTAATAAATTCTTTATACATTAGCTCGAGGACGAGCTTAGCTTAAGTATAGGGGGTGATAAATTCCAGATTTATCAGCTTAATTCTATATATTTATCTCTCTTGCTTAAGTAAAATAACAAGATTCATTGACTAATTAACATCAACTACTAATTTGTGTGTTGTAAATAATTATCACTAATATTATATATTATTATGGTGTAATATTTTATGTATTTATTTCTTATTAAAAATCAAATAAAAATTAGAATAAAATTGTGTATAAAAATAATACGAAATAAAATAAAAAATACAAAAAATAAACAAAAGGAAATAAAGAAAATTGTTTTATATAGTTTTTATTAGTATTTAATTTTTAACTATTTATAAATGACCTTTGATCTCTTTGACTTCTACATGAAAGTTGTAGATCTCGTCGAGATCTACAACTTTCATTTTTACCACTTTTTCTAGTTCGTAATTTAGCTATTCTTCTAGAATTATCTTTTATTTTCTGAATTAACTTAATTCCTATTGGGCCACGTGGCGGCCTTTGCTTTGGCCACGTGGCCCGTTCCTGTTCAACCACCTGCCTTGATCTGAACCACCTGGTCTATCTTCATCAAGGGAATCCAGTCGTTGATCCGCACCACTCTGTGAGCCGTTCGATGAGGCAGGATCTAATTCAAATCTAACCCTACATGAGCGCCCATCTGTGGATCGTTGGATGTGCATATCCAACGGTCTACAGATCACCTTCAACCTCCAGTCGGTTGTGGCTTTCACCAACCGCCCATCTTCTCACCATTATCTCTCTACCATTAACCACCCTCGAGCCTAACCTCCGTCGCAATCGTTAACCAGTTCATTCACCTTCCACGCCATATCCTTAATCACCCTCAAACCCTAAGCATCTCGATGGTGGCTACGGTTGCAGCCTCTTCCAAAACCAATCGCAGTCACCGACTTCCTCTTCAAATACCCCTTCTGCCACCTTGTGCGGCAGTCGTCCACCATTAGCAGGTATCTCCTAGCCCTCCCCTTCTCCTCGTGACAGGATGCTCGAAGGGTAAAGGCACGTTAATGGAGTTTAACTCATGCGATGGCCCTTGCTCGAAGAAGATCATGCCCACGACCATTCCATGGCCGACGAGCTTCTCGACATTGCTGCCCGGGTGTGAAGCAACGACCATGCGACTCAATCGCCGCCCCCAAGCCACCTCATCCATTTCGGTGGCCCAGTAGGAATTCGAGCAATAGTTAATCCCTTTTTCTTTGTCTTCTTCCAGTTTTTCCATAACATGCATATACATCACCACTCACTTCTAATCCATGCTTGATCTTCACCATGGAATCTTGATTCACGCAGGAGATCAAGTTCTCTATTATTCTTTTTCCCTCGCCTTCCCATATCGACCCATCTTCCTCCGATCATAAAGGAGGAAACTGCTTGGGCTTCCACCTTCCTCATTCAATTAAGCCTCCATTCCATTCACAATTCATCTTCATCTTCTATAGATTCACTTCGGTTTTGCTTCTCTAACTATTGTAGGTTCAACAATCTTCAATGGTCGGAGCTATCAGAGGTGCTCCATTCTAGACGAGATATTCCGATGAGCTTCCATATTTCTGCCTTCTCAGAAGTTTCCAGATCTACCTAGTTCTTCTACCATCTTCGCCAGGTCTTCAGAAGCTCCGACGACCTACAGCAAGGCTGGATGAAGACGGAGAAGGAATAGGGCATCGCCGGAGACCAGTCTCCAAGCCACCGTGCACGGTGTTGCCTATCTAAGGAGAAGCTGCAGTTACCGTCAAGTCGTCCCAATTTGGGGATGATCTGACGGTGCAATTTCATCCACATCATCGACACTAAGCATGCAGCCTTGGAGCGACTAGACCGACAGCCGAAGCACAGAGTGATGACACGTAGCCCGAGCCATGCTCAGTTGTCTGAGCCTAGGAACGCATGCGTCCCACACGTGCGGGACTGGGCAAATTGCACTTCTACCCAGTCAGCTTTTCATATATGCTTAAATACCCCTGCATAGAGAGTATTTCATAAAATCCAGAATCGATTTTTCATATTTGCATTTTAGTCCCTCCAAGAACTTGTTTGTTATGTTTGAATTTATGTTTTATAATAGTTATGCCCATGGATTAAGTGATTAATATTTTGAGCATAGTATATTCGATTGATGTGATTTCAATTCCATTATGATCCTCGTTTCACTATTTTTTTACATGGCTATGTTTATTCTCTGATTTGGTGTGTAATGTCTAACCATTTAATTAGAGAAGAAATAGGTGCTTTTATTCATCATATGTGAAACCTGCCTTTGAATTCATCGCTCAATTGCTTGTTGATTAAAGTGAAAATTTGCTTACGATCGAATGATTATTTTATGGTACATTTGTGAACATATTTGTATATGAGAGAGTGTTTTACCATTTTGTTCATTCTGTTGATAGTTTCTAACATGCATTAATTGTTTTAAAATCACATTTCATCGTAGTCATGCATTCATTTGTAATGAGCATTATGTTCTGCATTGCCTGTCTGAATTGTTTTGTCTCTTTTTGACCTAGATTAATTATCAATCACTTAACCTATGCCTGAATAGTCGTACAAAGGGCTCGTATCCAACAACTGGTATCCGAGAGGAGGCGATATCGATGGGTCGTGTTCCCCTCAGTTGGTATCAGAGCTTGGTTCGATGACAACGAGGGATATGACATGGCGGATCAGAGCGAGATTCGACATTGAGGAGATGACATAACACAACAGGTGTACTTTCTTCAGAGGCAGTTAAGATCCAACGGTTACTGTGAACCGTTTAGATCAGGAGCATCCGGAGTCCGACTGAGGTGATGCAAGAGTCCATATAGAGGTTTTTGCGCACTCCGGACAAGTTGGATGGTTCGGATCGGGAGGACTCTACTCTTATTTTTTATATCATACAAAGAGGTACGATAGGAAAGCAATGGCAAAATTTTCATCGAGAGGTGCATCATTATCTGTGGAACCCTTCAATGGAAAGAATGACTTCAACTTATGGAAACAACGTGTGAAGAACATACTCACACGAGAAGGACTTGTGAAAGCTCTTTGGGATAAAGAAAAGAAGCCGGAGAAGATGAAATAAGAAGAGTGGAAGGAGATGAGGGATCTTACGAATAGTAAAATACAATTGTTCTTGGCAGACAACACTCTTTGCGGAGTCATCGGCCCGGAGGATCCAACAGAGATTTGGATGAAGCTCGAGGGACGATACAAGTCCAAATTTTTGACGATCGATTATTCATGAAGAAGAAGCTCTATGGTCTAAAGATGATCGACGGGACAAAGCTCTAAAGTGCACTTGGAAGAATTCAATAAGATTCTGATAGAGATGCTCACACTTGAGGAGAAGAATGTGAAAGGAGAATCTCTCTTCAAAGAGGAGGATAAGGCACTGATCTTGTTGAGTTCCCTTCCATCTTCCTACGATCGTATTGTGATGACGATACTTTATGGTAAGGAGACCATCACATTGTATGAGACAGTTGCTTTGTTGCTTATGAATGAGTCTCGACGGAGATCGACAAATGAGGCAACGAATGATAAAGGTCATATGCTGGCAACTGAGGGTAGACACTCAAGATTAAGGGACATAGGTCTCAGAGGTCGATCCAAGTCACGAGGTTCGATCATATGCCTATATTATGACAAGGAGGGTCACAAGATAGTTGATTATCAAAGATGTGAGAAGGGGAAAAGAAAGAAGAAGGTTGGTGATTCTTAATCCGACCAAGAGGATTCCAATGTAGTCTGCAAAGGAGACTTGCTAGCGTACACTAGGGAGATGAAGGTAGATTCAAGATGACTTCTGGACTCGGCATGTTCAGATCACGTGTACTCATCTAGAGAGCAGTTCAGTACATATCAAGCATGCAATGATGGCATGGTCAAGATGAGAGGTGGAGAGGTTCACCACATCAAGGGGATTGGATTAGTGCAGTTCCACATGTTTGATGCAGCAGTACAAACTCTGACAGGTGTCAAACACATTCCTACAGCCAAGAAAAATCTGATTTCACTGGGAATGATCGAGTCACGAGGATATCGAGTCACATTGAAGGGGGAGTTCTCAGAGCGAGCAAGGGAGCACGCATGGTGATGTGTGGGACGAGGATGCCGAACAAGGTGTATAAGCTCGAGGGAAGGGTCGTGACAAGTGATGGAGCTTCATTTCTTCTCAGGACGAGCAGTACGATGAGAGAGCGACAAGTTATCGGCATCTCTACTGTAGAAGTGCACAAAAAAGAGAAGCGAGTGCGATTCGCTTTAGCAAAGGACGTCGGCACAATCTTTAGTCACGAAAGATTTGTGGTGTCGCGTCATGAGATACAATGCTAAGTTGTGTGAGTACCCAAGAGGGGGCATGCCGAGGGTGCCCAGTGATGGGTGCATCACCTATAGTTGGTGAGATCCTACTAACGAGACCTATAGATGACGAGGATGGCCCAGTGCAGACTGAAGATGATGAAGAGATCGTGATGGAATTCAACTCAAGTGGGAGATTGTTAGGATTAGAGTCAAATTAAGATTAGGAATTCTAATGGTATTGGACTCCTAATCACGATAGTTAGTCCTGTTGAGAATATGAATATGGAGTTGTATTTGGTCTATATAAAGAGGGGGTGGAGGCATTGCCTTTGCAACAAGAGGGAATACCACAAGAGAAAAGAGAGAGATAAGAGAGAGAGAGAGGTAAGAGAGCGAGGGAACAGAGAGAGTTGTACTCTCTTCTTATAGTGATCTTTTTTCTCCGGTGGTCGCGATAGGTGACCAACCACCGTTATATCTGATTGTCTTTTCTTCACACGCTTCCGCGGTGGTGGTCGATTGTGCATCCGCTTCTGTATCTGAGGGGTTCGTATCCAACAACTAGTATCTGAGAGGAGATGATATCGACGAGTCGTGTTCCCATCACCCTCTTCTCCTCCACGAACTCTGTTGAAAAATCAGCAATCTCCATTTTTTCTTGTGTTCCTCTTACCTTCATATGAAACTAAAAAGAATGAATGGGTCGTAATATCATACTCTTATCTCTACCTCCACCATTGCCATTATAACACTCCCCCACTCTCGACTTCAATTCCTCCAATCCAAAAAAGATAACTCCCCTACCTCGTGAATTTTGCGGAAAAATCAACATAGATCTCACTTTTTTTTATACATTCCGTCGATATACATTTTAAAGTGCATATATCAACCAAGCATGGGGTTATAATGCCATACCCTTACATGTACCTCCGTTAACATGCCTATTGTCCCCTTCTCAGCCCCAACTCCACCACCAACATCAAGCACCTTTACCTTCCGTCGTTTCCTACATTCCTCCTAATGACCTACCACTATACTGCTTCCCAACTTCTTCCACCACCGATATCAAGCACATATCCCTCCCACTTCCATATAAAATCCCATCCTACAAACACTGTTGAAAATTCCACAGAGTTCCAACTGTTTTCTACATTCCTCCTTAATACATGCACATGAAACTGCAAATATCAAACCAGCATGAGGTCACAATTATACTTTTCTGCCTCTGGCACCACCACCACCACCCATTGCACCACTACCCCCTCCCGACCCCTCGGGAGGACGTTGAGAGAGGTAGAGGCAAGGGTAATTTTTTATAGCCTCGTACATTTTTTGATACTTTCACATGTAGTTATTTAAGAAACGATCGGAACTGTAAGGTGCTTGATGTTGTAGGAGAGGGTAAGGTGCTTGATGTTGTGGTAGAATTGGGGTTGGGATGGGGGAGTGGTACAATGGGTGGTGGGGGTAAGGTACTTGATGTCGTGGTAAAAAAGCATAGCTTTTCTATTGTTTTATGTTAATTAAGCAAGAGTTCTTCAACTAGTTGATTTTATCAAATAATCTGGATAGGCATCAACACTAAAATTTTCATAATTTTGATATTATCTTGATTACGTCTTATTCCTTTGTTTAATAAAAGGTCCATTAACATAGCAAAATGTGACAAAAAGAAAGAAAATCGATGGACCGATCCCATCGTCTCTACCCTTGGGACCTACATGATCACCCCAAGGATGCCTTCAGCATCCATGGATCTCTGACTGACCATAAATCCTATTCAGTTTCCTTAAGTTGAAGGTATTAATTGTCTGCTCTCCGGTTTGACATTAATGGTCGGAGAAGGGCAATCACTCATTCTTAAACCATTATTCTTAAAATCAAAAAGTCGGATGGTAAAAAGGGGAGAGTTCTCCGTTCTTGATTCTCCTGTAGTTGGATCCTCCAGAACCAGAAGAATCCAATCTTTAGAGTAGGATTCCAACTTAGTACTTTTTGATAACTCTTCTGCAGAAGATTCGGTAGTCCCTGAAAGTTCTTACATTCCTCCCAACTATATGCATACGACTATGATATTTCTATATCTATGTATATCTAATATTATTTTGACCCTCTAACACACAACTCTTGTAACATTTATGCACCATTACATAATAAACTAGCTTTGACCTATTAAAAGATCTTCAATTATTTATATCTACTCTTTCAAAAAAATAGTTATATCTACTTATATATACTTCAAATTGATCTTGTTTATTTCATACACTCTAATGTATATTAAATAACTTATGCCAAAATTAATAAAATTTTCAACTTAAATAAATGACGAGTAACCTAAATCCCAAATACGATAATATAACAATCTTCTTAATTTTTCACAATTCGCTAGATGAAGTATACGATGCATTTTGCTTTTATTTCCACTTATATTACCGAACAAACTATGCACTTTCAATATAAAATAATAAAAAATATTAAAGTTTAAAATTAAAAAATATATATTATAAGTGTAATCAAACTATATATGACTTTAATACTTGTATGCTTTCATTTTCTTCCTCCAGTCAATTGGTCATAAGTCAACTCTACCTTGCTCGAGCGTGGTCTAGATGAACTTTTTGTTGGCTCAGTTCATGAGTGCCTCTACCATTCCTCGCGATGAGTCTCAAGCTGCCTTTGTTTAGTGGGTTACCCTTCCAAAAAAGCTAGGTTACTCACCTAGCCTCCTTCAGATCCTTTACCTCACTTGTGGGTACAACCAACTCTCTTCTTTAAATCAAATCTCCATTAATATCCCTTTCTCTCTTCTTTCAATCAAATCACCATCAATATCTGCTTTCTCTCTTCTATTTAAATAAAAACATTATACTATCACATCTTATTATATAAAAAATATATAATCATCAAGCAATTATTCTTCCAAACTCCGATAAAAGTTACATCATATATACCCCTCCAACAACTACCACATCATCTAAACAACAAAACAAACAAACAACTTATCCACCATTTTACCCTTACAAAAACCGTTACCCTTCTACCCATTTATCCTTGCATTAAAATGGACTGTTAGAGTTTGAAGCCAACTCCTCCAAGATATAGAATCCATAAAATCTTCATCTTCTTAGTATTTTGTTATCTAAGCTTGAGGAAGTAGCTCCACTCCGGAGCTAGGTGGTGACAACATTGGTTTTTGTCAATTATCTAAGTTTGAGGAAGTAGCTCCAAGACGAGTCTGTTTTCGTCCTTTCTAATATGGCAGTGGAGGAGGTAGTGGAGTGTAGACTATCATTGCAATCCCAGTGTGGGACAATGCCTATCAACTTTATGGTCTTACCTTTGGTGTATGGACGACTTCGGCAATCATATTCGATGCCATTGGTGGAGCAAATGGAGAGAAGACTTGCTCGTTGGTGTGCCTTTTGCCTCTCGGGGGGGGGGGGGGGGGGGGCTGGTCCTTTTGAAGGAAGTTTTATCTGCCATCCCAATCTTCTTCATGTCATCTAGGCTTCTTCCAGTGGGGATTCGCAAACATTTGGAGTCCTTGATACGTCGTTTCTTTTGGGTTGGAACTGGAGATTCCAAGGGAGTGCCCATGGTAGGGTGGAAAGCCGTGGTTCTTTCAGAGGACGATGGTGGGATAGGTATTTTGATATTGAAGCGATGAATAGGGCACTACTAGCAAAATGGGTAGTTTGTATTTGGGGCAATGGCTCTGACCTCCTCTGCTCTTTGCTGCGAAAAATCTATGAGGTTTTAGGTGTCCTCTTCTGGAGACCTAACCATGTGCCTATGCTCTCTAATTTTTGGCGGGAGATCTGCTCCATCCTTCCTCAGATCTCTTCACCGATGCGACCATGTCTTCGTAATGTGTAACATCCGGGATCTGCGTAAACCCGAACTCGACCCGAGTAAGGTCCGAATAACCCAAATAAAGTTATATGACAACATTAGATAACATAAAATGACCAATTGATTGAGAATCAAAAGTCGTTCGGGCGGAATCGACAAAAAATCGGCCGCTTCGCATTGCGCATCGCGAAAAAGCCACGACGCAAATTCATACATCGCGAAACGAACCGAGACCGTCATTAGATCCGATTCGACGAAACAAGATCAACGGAATCGATTGTTCGTCAATCGGAGGTCGTTTGATATTTTTAAATCATAAAATTTAATCTTAAACAAAAACCGTATCCGAAAAATTCGGGTATTCAAAACCCGATCGGAAGTATATCAACATTATATTCATACTGATCGTCGTTCCGAGACGGTCAAAACAAGATATTGCGCGTCAAAATCTGAGGTCCGAGGAGCATATACGATCGATTTTTATGTATGATCAATAAAGAGAATTTTGGTATATAAAAAAATAAATTAAAATTTAATATATTATTACAGACTGTAAGCAGCAGTCTGCTTGTAAAAAAAGAGGAATTTCCAGCTGTCTCTTCTTTCTCAGCCACTTGCCTTAATCACTACTCCACTTGGCACCAAATACTTTCCCCTCCCTCTTCCTATTTAAACCCTTCCCACCGTCATTACCCTTTCCAAAACCCCAAGACTTCCCTTTCCAATAACTTCAATAGAGAGCCTCTCCTACTTTCAACATCGGCAGTAACAAAAGGCCCGAAGTTGCTGCTTTAGCTCCAGAATTTCAGAACTGCATGCTCTTCTACATGCTCAGTGATCTCAAATTTTGAGAGATCTTGAAAGGTACAAGCCCTATCCCTTCTTTGTTGCCTTGCATGTACAATCCAAGCCCTTCTTCTTGCTGAAATCATGGATTCTTTTATCCAAATTAAAAGGTATGTGTGATCATTTAATACTCTGATTTTTAGTTAGATATGGTGAAATATGATTACAGTTTTCTCTCTTATTCTTAAACATTATAGGATTTCTGTTTTTTTCAGTTCAATTGAGAAACTAGAGTCTGTACCTACGTTATTAGTTTTAGTTTTGATTTCTGCTGGTAGAGTTTGTGTGGGATAAATATGAGAAAAAAAATAACAGGCTCATGTATATTTGAATCTGAAAATACTTAAACTCCAGATTATTACGATGAATTCTCTCATATCAGATTAAAGTTCAGTGTGAAATCTACTTCTGTGTCATAGATCAGAATATTTGATGTTAACATATGGTCAATTGGACGATCAAACATGGGTAGAATGTTGTTAGCTTCCATTGAATGCATTGTTAAGGTTAATATTATAAAACATCTGTGAACAAACCATTAACAGAACAACAGTAAAATTCTTTAAAATTTCGGGGGATTACTGTTGTATACTGTCCCTTGTCATTTCTTGAGAAGAACTGTAGCTTTGCATATATAAAAAAAACTAATAAAGCATTTCAGAAATTTAAAATGTTTCCATCGATCTATGTAAAATGTATTATCTTAGAGATGCCAGTAATGATAAAACTAATAATATATGTATCCATAAGGGAAATAATTGTTTTTATGTGATCATTGTTAGACAATATATTTATCAAGTATGTAATAAGTTGTTGTATAAACTTAACATGATCTTCCTGAAAGAAGATGGTGGTGTATACATTTGTGGATACAAATCCATTTACTAAGAGTGGTCAAATACTGTGGAAGTACCATCTGTCTGAAACTACTTATGAAATTTTAATAGCCTACTCAATATTTTGAGAAATTAAAATGCTTAGCTAAAATCTGACGTTTAATAGTTAATATGAGTTAACTTACTCCACGCTCTGCAAATGAATAAAAGATATTAAATTTTGAAATAAACAAGAATAGTCTAAAATTAGACTGCTAATAGTGGTAGATTATATGTCGTAAGAGTGGAATAGTTAAGGGTAATTTAGTATAGAATTTAACTCTTGTGTTAAATAAGAAAATTGAAAGTTGTATAAATTTGAGTTAGATCCAAATCTAAGTAATAGTTGTTAAACTCATGATTTTAGAAATAATACTTCATGATTCCGAGGATCGATCATCTCCTTTAAGTGTTCACTACTATTTGTTGATCACTAAGAATAAGTTAGACCAGATACCTTGATCCGTAAAGTTAACCACAACAGAGATCGAGGAAGAATAAAAGGTCAAGAAAGATAATGAGAAATCTGAGATGACTTATATTTATTGTGCCAGTCATGGTAAACCTTATACCAGACTGTGCGAGAGCGCGGTGACTCTCAACTGGGCGGGAGATAGGAAGTCCAGTTAGGGCAGCAGCCGCCAAGTGCACGGGTCTAGGATCTCAGTCACTTTTCGGTTTTTACGCGAGCTCGCAGTGTTTTAACGCCTCGTTGGGATCCCGACTTTAGACCAGTTCCGTTGACCCTTTGTTTTAGGATACCCAGGCGGGGGATCCTCGGTTTTTCAGTTTTACGTACGAGCTCGGTTGCCCGTACTAGTCGGGATGTTTTCTAGAGTGACTTTTCCGGGAAGTCCCTCTCACCCGTCTCATTGGTGTAGTTTGGGAGTAGACCTATCCCTCTATTGGACCATCCTTCCAACTAGAGGGCGAGACGGAAGAGCCATTTGTAGGCTTCTTCACCGCTTGAGTTTACTTCGCCAATAGACTTGGCGATTCTATATCTTGATCATCTATATCTACATCTACATCATCTGGAGTTATATCTAAAACATTTGAAGCTAAGAATTGGAGAAGTTACGATCAAAAGTCGTGTTGATGGGAAATAACAATTAACTAAACTTAAGAATCTAAATAAATCAAGAAATATTTCCAATCTCAACTTTTCCACCATCACTCTCAACATGATCTCTAAAGAAAATGATATATATGCTTACCCTCATATATTCATGAATATTTAACTACAATATAAATATGTCATATATGGGAAATGTTGGGTTATGGGACAATCATGAGAGATGCTTACAAATAACTTGAAAAACATTTTTACTTACGCAAGTAGATGTAAATAGTGCTTATTCCACCTTTCTACTTGCTCTCTTTTGCACATTAAATTACTTGTTATTTATTTTAAACTACGGGTTTGTATTAACGTTTGTGACTCCTCTTCTTCTTTGCACGCATGGCAGGAAAGAGGCATGCTGATCAGTAGCCGTTCATGCTTCCAGAAGACAGGGTATGCACCAGACGTTATGGTTTATTCTGTCTCAGTTTTTTATTCACATTATAATATAAATGCTATCTCTTTTATACCACATTTTGGGATATATGATGTAAATTGTAAGATCCTTGTACATGTTGTAAATTATATGGAAGTTAATTAAATATTATTTTGGTGACATTTGTCTCTTTCATATTGTGGTGATGTTTTGGATATGAATGTCATGTTAAAAGTATAACCGAGAGAAAAAATTTCCCTTTTTTTTGCGACTTGTGTGATCTCATATGAATAGAATATTGCGAATTTATGTCGTAAACGGGTACCTCGATCCTAAGGGGGTTCGCATTTTTGGTATCAGAGCAGTGGTACCCCGATACGCACATTCGTAGTATTTCAATTCCGATCGCATTAAGTTCCCGGATAGCGACAGTCTTCTGACTCGTAGTGAGTCCAAGAAGGGAATTATGACATTCAGATTCAATCACCACAGTTGTCACCAATTTCATTAATTTTCATATTATATC
Source organism: Ottelia alismoides (assembly GCA_037367405.1). Lineage (NCBI taxonomy): Eukaryota > Viridiplantae > Streptophyta > Magnoliopsida > Alismatales > Hydrocharitaceae > Ottelia > Ottelia alismoides. Next base: position 102,800 of record JAZKJV010004332.1, on the reverse strand, counting down.
CCAAGAAGAGAGAAGCATATATGATAAGTATCTGCCTATGGCATTCTTATGACTAATTATGATTCTCATGCAGAGCAATGGCATCTCGACCAGGTCAGGAGACGGCTGACCAGTTGGTACGCATACTTACGGCCCTCACTGACCTCCAGCAGCAGCAGGCTGCCATGCGAGGTCAGCAGGAGCAGAAATTGGTCCCGCAGAGTGAGATTGCCGACAGGCAGACAGATATAGAGATGAGGTTTGAGGACCTATCAGATTTCACGTACCATCCATCACAGGATGGGATACGGCAGGACTAGCACCAGTCCGTTGAGGTAGAGCAGCCTCATCTTGATGATCCACTTGAGGAGATACCTGAGCATGGAGCAGATAATACGGACTTTGACAGGGAGCCGGACCGTGTTGACTTTGCTGACGAGGGTGCACACGAGTATTCCGCCATTCACAGGCACCAGTCGGTTTTCACGTCCTACCAGTGGGCCAACATACCCTTGTTCGAGGGCACCGGTACAACAGATGTTGCTGAGCAGTGGCTGAAGAGAGTGGTGAAGGTGCTCAGGATGATTCGCACGCCACGAGACATGTGGCTATCTTTCATGGAGTACTCACTTACAGACTTTGCTGAAAGATGGTGGGATGCCGTGGTATCTGAGTTAGGTCGAGAGCCTACATGGGATGATTTCGAGACGAAGTTCAGAGCCTACTTCTTTTCTGCGAAGTGGAAGGAGTCCCAGCACCGACTTTTTGCAGAGCTTCGTCAGGGGCAGATGACAGCCAGAGATTACTTTATCCGATACACAGAGCTGTCACGACATACCCGAGCAGCTGGCGCATTTCCAGAGGAGAATCTGGAAAAGTTCATTGGCGGCATGCGAGAGGAGGTACAGGAGAAGCTGGCTGGACTACACATCACATCCATCTCCGAGGCTACCGATGCTGCGGAGAAGTTTGAGGACATCAGGGGAAGACGTTTCGGGAGCTCGTCTGGAGCAGCGCCTAGATCGCGACGATCTTTTGGACCGATACATCGACCATTTCAGCAGCAGAGGTCAGACAGACGGTTCTGACCTACAGGTTCGTCATTCACGGGTAGTGCTCGCTCTTCTCCATCGACTACTTTAGGAGGAGCACTTGCCGGACGTGGCTCAGATTCCGCTCGACCATCTGGGTCGCAGCAAGTAGACCGACCACCAGCCAGACCAGCTCGGAGCATAGACACAGCTACTCTACCTACCAGACCAGTCTGGTGTTATCGATGTCACGAGTGGGGACACTATCGATCACAGTACCCACAGGTTTCTGGTGAGCCTCAGCCACAGCCTTCACAGTCACAGCCTCAGGCACAGCGCTTAGGGAGTTTCTGTGACAGGAACCCCAACTTCAGGCGACCGCAACAGATACATACACAGAGTATGGCTGGATCCAGTGCCGCACCAGCCAGGCAGGGGCAGATACATGCAGTTACTGAGGAGTAGGCACGTTCAGCGGCTACTGTAGTGAAAGGTATGGTCTCAGTCTTGGGCTGACCTTTCCATGTTCTATTTGATTCTGGTGCGACGCATTCTTTTCTTGCTTCGAGGCTACTTGCTTCTTTAGGTAGAGTCGCAGAGAGTCTCTCTTCTCCATATCACATCTGAGGGCTAGGTGGCCAGTTATTTATCATTTCCCTGATAGTCAGGCACTTGCCCATACTGATTGGCGGACACGAGATGCTCGCAGATTGTCTACTTCTGCAGCTTGATGAGTTCGAATTGATTTTGGGCATGGATTGATTATCCGCTCATCATACGCTTGTTGATTGTTTTAGGAAGACGGTTGTCTTCAGAATTCCAGATCTACCCGAGTTTACTTTTGAGGGTACTACACATGACTCCACCATGGAGTACATTTCAGTGTTGCGAGCCTAGCGACTTGTTGACCAAGGTTGTGATTCATATCTTGCATTTGTTCGGGAGGTATCTGATCAGGAGCTGATGACTCAGGACATCCGAGTAGTATCAGAATACCCTGACGTATTTCCTGATGAGCTACCAGGATTACCTTCTGGGAGAGAGATCGAGTTCGAGATCACATCGCTGCCAGATACATAACCGATCTCTATGGTACCATATCGCATGGCACCAACCGAGTTGAGGGAGCTGAAGGTGCAGTTGCAGGAGTTACTTGATTTGGGATTCGTGAGACCGAGCATTTCACCTTGGGGTGCTCCGGTTATATTTGTCAAAAAGAAGGATGGATCCATGAGAGTGTGCATCGATTACAGGCAGCTGAACAAGAGAACGGTGAAGAACCGTTATCCATTGCCACGTATCGATGATTTGTTTGACCAGCTCCAGGGATCTTCGATTTTCTCGAAGATTGATCTTTGCTCAGGCTACCATCAGCTGAGGATTCGCAAGTCGGATATTCCGAAGACAGCCTTCAGGACTCACTATGGACATTACGAGTTTGTGGTGATGCCGTTTGGGCTCACCAATGCACCTGCGGCCTTCGTGGATATGATGAACCGGATCTTCCATCCATACTTGGACAAGTTTGTAGTGGTGTTCATCGATGATGTGCTCATTTACTCACGGAATGCATGGGATCATGCGAATGATCTACGGATTGTCTTAGATACATTGCGGGAACACAAGTTATATGTCAAGTTGAGCAAGTGCGAGTTCTGGTTATCCCATGTCTCATTTCTCGGGCATATCATTTCTGGAGCAGGCATTGCAGTTGATCCTGCGAAGAGAGATGCAGTTTTGTCTTGGGAGCAGCCCAAGACAGTCACTCAGATTCGGAGCTTCCTCGGATTAGCGGGCTATTACGATTGACGCAGAAGGGAGTTCTATTCATTTGGGACGATTCATGTGAGCAGGCCTTCCAGACACTGAAGGAGAGATTGACTACAACGCTTAATCTTGCTCTTCCTTCAGGCACTCAGGATTATGCGGTCTACACAGATGCATCTGGAGAAGGTCTAGGAGTTGTACTGATGCAGAGAGGACATGTGATTGCTTATGCATCACGACAGTTGAGACCGCACGAGCGGAATTACCCCACACATGACTTGGAGTTGGTGGCAGTTGTCTCGCCTTGAAGATCTGGCGCCACTATCTATATGGGGTGAACTTCGAGATTTTCACGGATCACAAGAGCCTAAAGTACATCTTTGATTAGAAGGAGATGAACATGAGACAACGCGGATGGCTCGAGCTGCTGAAGGATTATGATCACGATCTCTTACCATCCCGATAAGGGAAACGTGGTGGCTGATGCACTTAGCAGGAGAGCGCATGCTGATGGTATGGCGAATTGGCTATATACATGGGATACGCTCGCCGCTTTGACTGATTGGTATCCTCAGGAGAGCGCATCCATTTATACCGCCATGCCTCCTCGATACAGCAGCCTTTGGGATCGTAATGTAGAGGGCCAGAAGACAGATCCTTGGATCCGAGATAGATACATGCGCGCCATCAAGGACGAATTTAATGATTTTGTGGTGATGGAGTCTATTTTATGGAAAGCAGGACTGGTCGTTGTACCCAATGACGAGCAGCTTCGCAGAGACATTCTCGATGACGCACACAGTTCACGGTTATCTATCCATCCAGGCAGTACGAAGATGTACCGTGATCTGCGTCGACATTTCTGGTGGGATGGAATGAAGCGCGATGTGGCACTACATGTTAGCAGATGCATGACCTATCATATGGTCAAGGCCAAGCACAGGAGACCACCAGGATTACTGCAGTCTCTCCCCATTCCTGAGTGGAAATGGGAGAGCATTTCTATGGATTTTGTCATAAGATTGCCGAAGACACCAGGTGGCCATGATTCCATTTGGGTCGTTGTTGATAGATTGACCAAGTCAGCACATTTCATACATATCAACACGACTTACACTCCATCCAGATTGGCCAAGCTGTATGTGCAGAACATCATCAGATTACATGGTATACCACGAGAGGTGGTGTCTGACAGGGATTCGAGATTTACGTCGCATTATTGGCATCAGTTCATGTCAGCACTACAGACAGAGCTGAAGATGAGTTCTGCATATCATCCACAGACTGACGGTCAGAGTGAGCGCACCATTCAGACACTAGAGGATTTGCTTTGCGCTTGCACTTTGGAGTGAAAAGGGTCCTGGAAGAACCATTTGCCGTTAGTGGAATTTACGTACAACAACAGCTATCACTCCAGTATTGGCATGGCACCATTCGAAGCCCTATACGGGCGGAGATGCCTCACACCTCTCAGTTGGCGTGAGGTAGGCGATCATGCTTTATATTCCGTAGATCTCTTGGAGGAGACTACAAGAGATGTTGATCTTGTGAGACGGAGGCTTCTGACGGCACAAAGCCGCGAGAAGAGTTATGCAGACCGTCGGAGAAGAGATTTGGAATTTCAGGTATCCAATATTTTTCTCTTGCTCCTTTTGCAAATCAACTTAATCTCATACTAACGACATTCCTATAAATTATAGGTTGGAGATTGGGTATTTCTCCGTGCATCTCCCATGAAGGAAGTGCAGAGATTCGGTGTTCGTGGCAAGTTGGCGCCGCGATATGTGGGTCCGTTCAAGATTCTTGCAAGAGTGGGGAAGGTGGTCTACCGGGTAGCCCTTCCTCCACATCTTTCAGGCATCCACGACGTCTTTCATATATCCAATTTGAGAAAATATGTGCACGATCCTCGACACATTATCAGTTACGAGAATCTCGATGTAGAGCCGGATTTGACTTATGGGGAGAAGCCAGTCCAGATACTTGATCGTGCTGTGAAGAAGCTTCGCAGCAAAGAGATTCTATTGGTCAAAGTTATGTGGCACCGATATGGCGCCAAATAAGCGACGTGAGAGACCGAAGTCGACATACGGGCACGATACCTGCAACTTTTCTGAGGTAAAAATCAAAACAAGCTTTTAGATATACGTTAAAATATATGGCTTGTTTTCTCTTTGAGGTTTTTATGGGTTCAAAACCTTTTGAGGTTTTTATGACCATATGAAATCAAAGACACATAATGACCTTAACTCGTGTCTCAAGGACGAGACTCCCTTTGAGGTTTTTATATTTAACATCCGGGATCTGCGTAAACCTGAACTCGACCCGAGTAAGGTTCGAATAATCCAAATAAAGTCATCTAACAACATTAGATAACCTAAAATGACCAATTGATTGAGAATCAAAAGTCGTTCGGGCGGAATCGACCAAAAATCGGTCGCTTCGCATTGCGCATCGCGAAAAAGCCATGACGCAAATTCGGAAACTGCGAAACGAACCGAGACCATCATTAGATCCGATTCGACGAAACAAGATCAACGGAATCAACTATTCGTCAATCGGAGGTCGTTTGATATTTTTAAATCATAAAATTTAATCTTAAACAAAAACCGTATCCGAAAAATTCGGGTATTCAAAACCCGATCGGAAGTATATCAACATTATACTCATATTGATCGTCGTTCCGAGACGGTCAAAACAAGATATTGCGCGTTAAAATCTGAGGTCCGAGGAGCATATACGATCAATTTTTATGTATGATCAATAAAGAGAATTTTAGTATATAAAAAAATAAATTAAAATTTAATATATTATTACAAACTCTAAGCAGCAGTCTGCTTGTAAAAAAAGAGAATTTCCAGCCGTCTCTTCTTTCTCAGCCACTTGCCTTAATCATTACTCCACTTGGCATCCCCCAAATACTTTCCCCTCCTTCCTCTTCCTATTTAAACCATTCCCACCGTCATTACCCTTTCTAAAACTCCAAGACTTCCCTTTCCAATAACTTCAATAGAGAGCCTCTCCTACTTTCAACATCGACAGTAACAAAAGACCCGGAGTTGCTGCTTTAGCTCCAGAATTTCAGAACTGCATGCTCTTCTACATGCTCAGTGATATCAAATTTTGAGAGATCTTGAAAGGTACAAGCCCAATCCCTTCTTTGCTACCTTGCATGTACAATCCAAGCCCTTCTTCTTGCTGAAATCATGGATTCTTTTATCCAAATTAAAAGGTTTCTGTGACCATTTGATACTCTGATTTTTAGTTAGATATGGTGAAATATGATTATAGTTTTCTCTCTTATTCTTAAACATAACAGGATTTTTGTTTTTTTAAGTTCAGTTGAGAAACTAGAGTCTGTACCTACGTTATTTTTTTAGTTTTGATTTCTGCTGGTAGAGTTTGTGTGGGATAAATATGAGAAAAAAAATAACAGGCTCATGTATATTTGAATCTGAAAATACTTAAACTCCAGATTATTACGATGAATTCTCTCATATCAGATTAAAGTTCAGTGTGAAATCTACTTCCGTGTCATAGATCAGATAATTTGATGTTAACATATGGTCAATTGGACGATCAAACATGGGTAGAATGTTGTTAGCTTCCATTGAATGTATTGTTAAGGTTAATATTATAAAACATCTGTGAACAAACCATTAACAGAACAACAGTAAAATTCTTTAAAATTTCGAGGGATTATTGTTGTATATTGTCCCTTGTCATTTCTTGAGAAGAACCGTAGCTTTGCATATATAAAAAAATCTAATAAAGCATTTCAGAAATTTAAAATGTTTCCATCAATCTATGTAAAATGTATTATCTTAGAGATGCCAGTAATGATAAAAATAATAATATACGTATCCATAAGGGAAATAATTGTTTTTATGTGATCATTGTTAGACAATATATTTATCAAGTATGTAATAAGTTGTTGTATAAACTTAGCATGATCTTCCTGAAAGAAGATGGTGGTGTATACATTTGTGGATACAAATCCATTTACTAAGAGTGGTCGAATACTGTGGAAGTACCATCTGTCTGAAACTACATATGAAATTTTAATAGCCTACTCAATATTTTGAGAAATTAAAATCCTTAGCTAAAATCTGACGTTTAATAGTTAATATGAGTTAACTTACTCCACGCTCTGCAAATGAATAAAAGATATTAAATTTTGAAATAAACAAGAATAGTCTGAAATTAGACTGCTAACGGTGGTAGATTATATGTCGTAAGAATGGAATAATTAAGGGTAATTTAGTATAGAATTTAACTCTTGTGTTAAATAAGAAAAGTGAAAGTTGTATAAATTTGAGTTAGATCCAAATCTAAGTAATAGTTGTTAAACTCATGATTTTAGAAATAATACTTCATGATTCCGAGGATCGATCATCTCCTTTAAGTGTTCACTACTATTTGTTGATCACTAATAATAAGTTAGACCAGATACCTAGATCCGTAAAGTTATTTACAACAGAGATCGAGGATGAATAAAAGGTCAAGAAAGATAATGAGAAATCAGAGATGACTTATATTTATTGTGCCAGTCATGGTAAACCTTATACCATACTGTGCGAGAGCGCGGTGACTCTCAACTGGGCGGGAGATAGGAAGTCCAGTTAGGGCAGCGGCCGCCAAGTGTGCGGGTCTAGGATCCCAGTCTCTTTTCGGTTTTACGCGAGTTCGCAGTGTTTTTACGCCTCGTTGAGATCCCGACTTTAGACCAGTTTCGCTGACCCTTTGTTTTAGGATACCCAGGCGGGGGATCCTCGGTTTTTCAGTTTTACGTACGAGCTCGGTTGCCCGTACTAGTCGGGTTGTTTTCTAGAGTGACTTTTCCGGGAAGTCCCTCTCACCCATCTCAGTGGCGTAGTTTGGGAGTAGACCTATCCCTCTATTGGACCGTCCTTCCAACTAGAGGGTGAGACGGAAGAGCCATTTGTAGGCTTCTTCACCGCTTGATTTTACTTCGCCAACAGACTTGGTGATTCTATATCTAGATCATCCATATCTACATCTACATCATCTGGAGTTATATCTGAAATATTTGAAGCTAAGAATTGGAGAAGTTATGATCAAAAGTCGTGTTGATGGGAAATAACAATTCACTAAACTTAAGAATCTAAATAAATCAAGAGATATTTCCAATCTCAACTTTTCCACCATCACTCTCAACATGATCTCTGAAGAAAATGATATATATGCTTACCCTCATATACTCATGAATATTTAACTACAATATAAATATGTCATATATGGGAAATGTTAGGTTATGGGACAATCATGAGAGATGCTTACAAATAACTTGAAAAAACTTTTTACTTACGCAAGTAGATGTAAATAGTGCTTATTCCACCTTTCTACTTGCTCTCTTTTGCACATTAAATTACTTGTTATTTATTTTAAGCTACGGGTTTGTATTCACGTTTGTGACTCCTCTTCTTCTTTGCACGCATGGCAGGCAAGAGGCCTGTTGATCAGTAGCCGTTCATGCTTCCAGGAGATAAGGTATACACCAGACGGTATGGTTTATTCTGTCTCAGTTTTTGATTCACATTATAATATAAATGTTATCTCTTTTATACCACATTTTGGGATATATGATGTAAGCTGGAAGATCCTTGTACATGTTGTAAATTATATGGAAGTTAATGAAATATTATTTTGGTGGCATTTGTCTCTTTCATATTGTGGTGATGTTTTGGATATGAATGTCATGTGAAAGTATAACCGAGCGAAAAATTTTCCCTATTTTTTTGCGACTTGTGTGATCTCATGTGAATAGAATATTACGAATTTATGTCGTAAACGGGTACCCGGATCCTAAGGGGGTTCACATAATGGAGATGCCTTTCTTTGTTGGACTGATGATTGGTAAGGCGCCTGCACTCTTTGTGACCGTTTTTTCGAGATTGTTTGGGATGGCTCAGAATCGAAGATTACATGTGTGCGAGGCTTGGATTGAAAATGCTTAGTCACCTCCTTTCCGTTCAGAGTTATCTAATGAGAATATTTTAGATTTGCAATGTTTGAGAGAGATGCTCTCTCATGCGGAAATTCCATCTGATGGGTGTGACCATTGGTATGGTCGGATGGTCAGTTCTTGTTTAGGAAAGCTTATAAAGTTCTCTACGGATTGCTATGCCAACTTTGGGACAGATTTGGATATGGAAGATCTCACGACGAGTCAAAATCTTCATGTGACTTATGGGCAGACAGAGGTTGTTGACTAGTGCTCGAAGGGTTAGGTTGTTCCATGGTTCTGATGTATTGATCCATTGTTGCTCTGAAGTTGTGGAGGACATTGACCATCTTTTCTTTACATGTTCAATGTCAAAAGAGGTTTGGAGGGAGTTAATTCTCAGTGGGGTCGCAACGGAGAATTTTCATTCTTTCTGGAATTCAGTTGAGATGTCGGGAAATGAACAACAATCAGTAAAGGTTCTGTCAATTGCAACACTCTGAGCGATATGGCACGTGAGGAATGAGTGAATATAAAGTTTTTTGGTTGCTTGCCTCTACGACTTTGCACCCTTTTTCCTTTAAAAAACATTGATTTTTGTCGAGCATCGCGATTGTTTCAAATTTATCTTAGGGATTTGTCTCAAGAAGATAAGAGGTTTGGTCTCGGTCATGATTGATGAGTAACCAGATTCAAGAAATGAGAGGATGTGATTGCCTGAAAACGGGATCGTGGCAAACAATAAAAGATAGTCATTTAAATAAATCAAAAATCAAGAGAGGAAAGTCAATGCAAAAGCTACATAGGGTTACAATGAGCATGTCCAATTAACATGCATGCACTACATAGGATGCAGCTCAACAAAGACATATATTACGAGAACTAAAGTAGTAAATGCAAGTCAAAGCCATACGTAATAACTAACTGTAAAAGCTGTAGTAGAAGAAGAAAACAATAAGAGGATATAAAATACATAAAAAACGAAATGGTAATTTAAAACTAAGGAAATAGTTATTTAGCTGTAGCAGAAGTAGCATACGGAATCTTCTTCTTTTTATAATTTGTAAAGATGGCGACTATTTGCTAAGGAAATGTTCATAACTCTCAGGCGATCTTGGGTAATGATTTTCCATGTGCCAGCAAACCAACAAAGAAACAAAACTATGGGATCAAACATTGGGGACCAAAACTTCATGTCGAACTTGGAAATTGTCACCCTGTGGTTAAGAAGATTATAGGTTGTATTGCACAAATTTTTTGGTTTAGTTAACTCTAACGATGGTATGTTAAATAGATCGGTGTCCATGTTTCTAATGGAACTTTCCAACTCCAAATTTCACTAAATTCCTCTTTCAATGGAGGTTGGACTTTAAGCGACCCATACCGAAGTAGGGAGTTTGAACCGAATAGACGGTCATATCAAGGATAACGTTCGTTATACTAGCATGGATCCTCTGCAATACTGCAGAGGCCGGCTGTAAAGATAGATGCGGTCTGAACCGCTCGATCATAATCAAACGGTTCACAGGGTAAAGGTTAAAAAATCTTGATTTCGTGTGAACCGCTCGATCTAGATCGAGCGGTTCACGTTGCACTCTCTTTACAGCCGGCCTCTACACACTATAAGAAAAATGAGTTGTAGCCACAGAATGTGGCTACGGAAATTTGTGGCCACGATAATTTCGTGGCCACTAATTTCTCGTATCTACAATTCCGTGACCAAAGTATTCAAATTTGTAAGGAGGATATTTATGCAAGAAATGTGGCCACGACAAATTATGTGGTTACTTGTAGTGGCCACGAACTATTTGTGGTTAGAGAACTCTCGCGATGAGACTTGTAGCTACGGCTACTGACCACGATGTGTTGTGACCAGAGTCCAATTCTGTGGCAACAAGCCTCACGTCCGTGAGCATAGCTATGTAGCCACAACTTATTTTCCTTGTAGTGGCATCATCCCACCCCTTTCATTTTTCAATCCTGTAATTTTATTTTTGTTTGCTCTGGATGTGGTCATTAATCTCAAGAAGTGTGTATTTGAGAGACCCTTCTTAAGATATCGATTTTTTACTCTTTGGTTCCATAATTTTAAATCATATAATCGCAGTTTCTTGATCCTTTCATGCAGCGATACCACAACGTTCCGCAAGCTGTATATCTTCCGAAAAAATATACATTATTCTCCATTTTCCCTCAACAATAATCTCTTGAATTAAGTGATAAGTAACATCAATATACTTGATCGTCTCCGTGATCGTCTTGCTACAGAGCTAAACTTCAATGGCAGTTTGTGATGGAACATAGAAGTGATATATCAACTCTGCTCTGACATCAGTTGTTGAGTCACGATCTTTTATCGTCTCCTTTCATATACCGCTTGTTGGGGATACGAACCATCTGATATGGTTGCAGATGCGCAATCAACTACCACCACAGAATCACATGAAGAGAAGTATAACAAGATATAATGGCGGTCGGTCACCTCTCGCAATCACCGGAGGAAAAAGATCATAAATCAGAACGAGTACAACTCTCTCTTCCCTTTCTCCATCATTTCTTCTCTCTCTCTCTCTCTCTCTCTCTCTCTTTCTATCTCTCTCTCTCTCTCTCTCTTCCTTTCTCTGGGTGTGTTTGGTTAGCGGGTTAACATGGGTTAAACTGGTAGAGGGTAACTCATTTTTGGGTTTTGGTTTGGATAGAGGGTTAAACTGTGGGTGGATTAGAAGTGGGTTTGTTATGATATGATTGTATTGAATTTTGAAAAAGTGAGTAGTTATTGTGATGCGATTGTATTGAAGTTTGGAAAAGTGAGTAGAAGTGGAGTAGATTATAATTTTTATATGATATGATGGTATAATATATTATTTTTTGATAGGATTGATGATGTAAAATTGATTTATTTAATTTTTTAAAAAAGAGAAATATGGGATCCACATGAGAGAGAGAGACAGGGAGTCGGTTAGGGGGGTAAACTCTCCTTGGGTTACATTGTTCTTGTGGTGGTGTTGAGGCAATGCCTCCATCCCTCTATATATAACTCAATTACAACCTTATAGTCATTTATTCCCAATTGAATTATAAATAGAATGCAACTCAACTAGTATCAGGATTAGAAGTCTCACTCCATTAAGATTCTCAATCCTAATATGACTTTGATCCTAACAATCTCCTTCTTGAGTTAAATTCCATCATGATCTATTCATCATTTTAGATCTGCACTAGGTCATCATTGTCATCTGAAAGTCTCGTTAGTAGGAACTCAATGCCTCTGGGTGAGACACCCATCGTTGGGTGCCCGCAACGTGCCATCTGTTACGATCTCCCACCAGTCACGCTAGCAGTATTCTTCGACGCTTCATATCGATTTATCTAAGAGACCAGCTTCTGAGGATTGTGCATCTGTTACATTGCGTCATCTCCTCGACGTCGAACCTCGCCTTGCTCCGTCGTGTCGTGTCCCTTAAATAACATTGAACTTGGAGCTGATACCAGTTGTTGAGAACACGATATGGTATCTTCTCCTCTCAGATACCGGTTGTCAGGGACATAACCCAATGTACCTATGCTCGAAAATCAGATGAACACTCGTTGTTTTCAAACCAAGTTCTAATACTAGTTGTTAGGACACAGAAGTGGTACCAACTCTGCTCTTATACTAGTTGTTTAGTCATGACCCGATATCGACTCCTCTCAAATATCGGTTGTTGGGTATACGAACTACCTGATATATATGGATGATGATGCGTAATCGACCACCACCACAGAAGCATGTGAAGAAAAGGTTAACAAGATATAACGGTGATCGGTCACCTCTTGCGACCACTGGGGAAAAAAATACTATAAATTAGAACTAATACAACGCTCTTTAATCTCTTTCTTCTCTCTCTCTATGTCCTCATTTTCTAGAGATTACATTGTTCTTATGGTGGTTTTGCGGCAATGCCTCCACCCCCTTTATATATAGCTCAATTGTAACCTTATAGTCATATTCCCACTAGGATTACAAGTAGAATACAAGTCAACTACTGTTAAGATTAGGAGTCACACCCTATTGAGATTCTTAATCCTAACATGAATTATAACCGGAAACAATGAAAAGACAACACCCCTCCCTCGTAATTCTACATAGGGCCAATCAACGCCAGTTGGTATAAAATTGAGATTTTAACTGTTAGATCCCTGTGGCTCTTAGGTATCTTCGATCAATCTAATTGTTGCCAGTTATGTCTGGATAAATGCATAAACCTCTCAGTTAAATAGAAAACAAAAGAACCACACCAAATTTACAGCAGTATGGTGTAGGATTACACCTGTAAGTAACACAGGAGATGAGGCCATGGCGCTTTGTTCGTTAGCCCCTGTGCGTATTAGCAGACGGCCTTTCTGCTCCCTCAAATGCCAGAAAAGGCACACCCCCGCAGCGCTGACAGTATCTAATCCACGCATTTGAAAAGAAACCCAATGCAACACAAACAAACAGACGAAGAAGAAGAGGGAAGAAGAAGGTTTAGCTATGCATATGAGGTCCCATAGATAAATACATAGACCCATATATATCATCTAGTCTCACGGAGCCACCTCTGCTCACTGCATCACTTTCCATCTCCTCTTTCCCCCACCTTTCCTCTACTCCGATCCATTCACGTGCAAGCAAGCAATAAAAGCAGCCTTTGGGCATTGCTGTGCGTAATGATGCCATTGCTGCTGCACCACTAGTCTAATTCGTATTACTAGCATCAACGACTAGAAGAAGAAGTATATGGACGCTTTGGAGCTCCTCCAAAACTTCCTCCTCCACGATACGACGACGGCGACACCCTCCGACGGCTGCTACTTGTCGGCATTGCTAGGGACACTCGCCTCACCTGCAATGCCGACGGGCACGCGTGCCACAGGGAACGCAAGGAAGAAGAGGCGGCGGCGGAGACCGAGGAGCTGCAAGAACAAGGAGGAGGCGGAGAGCCAGCGGATGACCCACATAGCGGTAGAGCGCAACCGACGTCGCCAGATGAACGACCACCTCGCCGTTCTCCGAACCCTCATGCCGGATTCCTATGTCCAAAGGGTACGTAGTAATTATTAAGGCTTTGAAAAGTCATATATACTCTCTACTGGTCAAGAACTTCAAACAACTAACTCCTGAAATTAAACTTAATTGATTTCACGATTTCCAGACAGTAGTACGTCATTAACTTGCTGATTGGGGATGGCCCACATCATTTAAAGTGTTGATTTATTGATCCTGAACCCAGATAATGGAATTCTCCACGTGGGGTTTCTCTTTTGCTTAGAAATTTATGTAATCGAACGTTCTTTTGTGAAGGGTGATCAAGCGTCGATCGTGGGAGGAGCGATAGATTTCGTGAAGGAACTGGAACAGCTGCTGCAGTCACTGGAATCGCAGAAGAGGTCTCTGGAGGAAGGTGGCAGCGGGGAACTGCCGCCTTTTGCGCAGTTCTTCTCGTATCCGCAGTACGTGTGGTGCCAATTGCCGACGGCCGGGGAAAGCAGGAGGGCGCCGCCCGGGGTGGCGGACGTGGAGGTGACGCTGGTGGAGACGCACGCGAACCTCCGGATCCTGTCGTCGAGGCGGCACGGTCAGCTGGTGAGGATGGTGGCGGGGTTTCAGGCTCTGCAGCTCACTGTGCTCCACCTCAACATCACCTCCTTGGACGCCATGGTGCTCTACTCCATCAATGCCAAGGTAATTAAGCTTTAGAGAGAAGCTGCATTGTCTCTGTTGGCTCTTAATCTCGATCATCATAATCCTTAATCACAACTATTAAATCATTTACTGCCCTTAAAACTCCAACCCTGGGTAACATGCAACCAAACATGAATATGAGTTTGTGGTAAATAAATATCACTGTAAGATCTGTTTACTTCTATGTAACTAGTTTTTCACAAGAATATCAGATGAGGATGAAAACTATCATATATTGCACCATGAAAAATTATGATAAGGATAACTGATCAAAAATACTATCTCGATCTAATGATAACAAATATTTTTGACGCGTCTTCTTTGGCTCTCCACAGAGTCCATTTCTGCTTTATGCGTTGGATTTGTTTTCCTTTACTTTCTAGATCTAGTAGTTGAATGTTGCAATGTTCCTGGAGTACAGAAATAATGGTCCTAATCACTTTTTGTAATTTACTCCTGATTAGTAGGACCCATGTACCTCCCAACATGATTGGTACACTGCAGGTCTCGCACAATTAAGCACTGGCATTTTTGCTTCCTTGTGTGATAATAAAACTTGTATATAATGCACGAGTTTGTTAGTATATGGCCAATTAAAGTCTGTTGTTCGTATGTCTATCATCGTAGGAACTAGCCGTCCTTTGATGACCTGTGGTAAATTGAGAAAAATCAAGATCTTTACTTGTAATAGTTGAAAGCATCTAAATCGTCCCAGGGATTTTACCAGCATGGTGCAGTAGCTTTATACCCACTGATTTGGTTTCTCTTGTCCCCATGTGTGTTTCTGTAGGAAATGACCACTCCTCACTTTCACAGTGAGAACAAGTCCGAAGGAATGCACCCATAATGGAGATGCCCTAGCAACCATGTAAAGAAAATCTTGGACCATTGGGAATTATATGTCCTCAAGGTTGACATGGGACCATTAGAAACCATACGTCCTGAGGTTGACATCCATGCACTCCTAGCATGACCGAGGAAAATTCAAACACCCTAAAATAGTATTACATGCAGATCTAACAAGATGTTGAATGTGATTATAGTAGTGGCCTATACTTAAACTTCAGCATTCTTGAATGATCATCAACTACGCAAATTTGAATCCAAGCTCAACATGCAAGCCCACCTTCTCTGAAACCATGGCGGCAATCTCTCTGGAAACTGAATAGATTAACTCGTAATTTTATCATTCTTGAGTCATTTAATAAGGGACAAATTAGCATGTATTTTTTGTAGTGTGTGCATGCTGCAACATAATGACAAGTTCTGGGAAAGGGAAACCCTGCCGGGTATATATCATCCACATTAACTTCTAATCAACATTCTGGTGGCTCTGATAATAAAAGCAACGTGGAGTTGAACTGAATGAACATGCATGCACGTCCAATCACGTGCAACCAATCTCATCCTCAAAGGTGCTGTTTCACTCGAGCATCTTTTTACCAGTAGGGTCGATCCACAAGTTGGAGGTCTGCAAGTCCAAGCCTTACAGTAGGCAGTGTTCCCTCCGCCACTGATGGGTCATGCTCGCTGTGCCCCATCATGGACCCATTCTTGGATTTGATGTCTTGGATTCCCAAAAGGAGATGGAGTGTGCCGCATTTATGTGCTGGAAAAGAAAAGGCCCCAGTGCCCACTTACATGAACATGCTCTCCTTCATATTCCCCTCCTTGACCGCTTGCCTGCATTAATGAGGGTCTTGTTGTCGCCTGTGTTTATGTTGCAGGTGGAGGAAGGGTGCGGTCTCAACACAGTGGAAGACATTGCGGCAGCTGTTCACCACATGCTCGTTCTGATCGAAGCCGAGGCCATTGCTATTAGTAGCTATGGGGCGATCCACCATGACCACCACGAATGTACCATTTGAATTCCCTGATTTGGTTTTGTCATGGCCACAGTTGCAGCTCTCCGTTCATGTCCTTTTTATTTTCTTTTCATCTCCTTTTCTTTCAAGTTGTACATGTGTCTCTGTTTGCCAAGATGGGCATCTATCTTTTGTTGGAATCTGTGCTTAAGTTGGCGTTTTTATGGCTGTATCTTGCTGTTCTTGTTGTTGGTTAGAAATGTTAGCATGTTGGTTATAATTATGAGCTTGGTTTGAGTGTGTGCGGGTGGAAAGAATCTTGGGAGCAAACATGCGGTGTGGTTCTGTTGGTCACGAGTCCATGGATCACAGACAACAGATTGATAGTAGTACCTTCTTTTGCTTGTGTTTAGGGTTTGTTGATCAACTCGACTTCAATTATTGAATGCCATGTTGGTCCAAAGGGATTACGAGGAGTTTTGAGTGACGGTAGAGAGATCGGGTAATATTGCTGTACTGAAAAACCTCGTTTCTCTCTTTAATGCTTCAACTATTAGTCCTCCCATCACCTTTGTATCTTTACTCTATCTTGTGTGGGTGTTAGACGGTTGAGAGGACATTTCCTTAGTACAAGAGGATCTAGAAGGACACATCTTTGGTATACCAAGTATCGTGCCCATGGAAGGAGGAAAAATGACGGAATTTGTTGAGTTTCATCCAAATTGATCGAATGATAAATATTCAACAAAATGCTTGAATTCATGTCTTTGGGTTCAATTTTGTTGACACTTTTTGTTTTATCTTTTTTATATGAGGTCATTAGTTATTTATTTTTTATTTCCTTTGTTTTAGCATTTTTGGGATTTTATGTGCTAGACAGTGTCCAGTCAAAGAGATGACTCTCTGGCGCCTCTTGGCGATACTCGATTCGCTCGCTTCCACCCATTGGAGACCAATCATTGCTTGGTCTCCTTGCATCCCAATTAGTCGTCCTCTGCAAGATATGCGCCACCTCAGCCGCCTTTGATGACTTGAATGGTCAACTACACCTTCTCCAACATGCCCTTCATCTACTACGATCATACACATGTAGTCCATCGTCCTCTTTCGTTGCCACCACAATCTTCAATCGCCATCCACGTGTTTGCCAACTTCCAACACCTCCCAAAACCATGCCCAAACTGATAGGAACAACGTGGTACCAGCTTTGCTCCGATACCAGTTGTTAGGCACGCGGAAGCAGTAACAACTCTGCTCTAATACCAGTTGACAGGAGCGGAAGCGACACCAACTCTGATCCGATACCAGTTGATGGAAACACGACCTACCGGTATCATCACCTCCCGGATACCGGTCCCCTGGATACAGAAGCAGATATAAATACACAATCACCCACCGACTCGGAAGCACATGAAAACAAGAACAACTGGATATAACGGTGGTCGGTCACCTCTCGTGACCACTAGAGAGGAAAGATCACTAAAAGAAGAACGAGTACAACTCTCTCTGGTCCCTCGCCCTCTTCCTCTCTCTTCTCTCCCTCTCCCCCTTTCTCTCCAGGGGTTACATTGTTCTTGCTAGTGGTGGTTTTGGTGAGGCAATGCCTCCACCCCCCTCTTTATATAGCCCAAATACAACCCCATAGTCCTATTCCCAATAAAACTATAAATAGAATACAACTCAATAACTATTATTAGGATTAGGAGTCTAATCCTATTAGGATTCTTAATCCTAATTTGACTCTAACCCTAAAAATTTCCCTCTTGAGTTGAATTCCATCACGATCTCTTCATTGTCTTGAGTCTGCATCGGGCCATCCTCGTCATCTGCATCTCTCGTTAGTAGGATCTCATCAACTCTATGTGACACACCCGTTAATGGGCTCCCTCGGCGTGTCCCCTCTTGGGCAATCGTACAACTTCGTAGTGTGCCTCATGATGCGGCACCACAAATCTCTTATGACTGGAGATCGTGCCGATATAACCTACCGCTCTCTCATCTTACTGCGCGTCCTGGGAATAATTGGAGCTCCATCACTTGTCACGACCCTTCCCTCGAGCTTATACACCTTGTTTGGCATTATCGTCCTCGACCCTTCCCTCATTTGACAAAAATATGACACTCTCATCCATATCCTTCTCTCCTTTGAGGGACAACCTCCTCTCCTCCATAGTCGTTGTTCTAGTTGTTACATCTCCTCCTCCTTATCAACTCATGCAAGCACTCCTTACATCTCATCATTATTCCTTATTAGGTTAGATTAAATGTAACTTTTGTTGATGTTGTTGTTTGATGTAATAAGGTTATATGAATTATTGTAGATTAGGTAATATGTTGTTATTAATTTATAATAGAGACCAATCATATAACTTTAATGTTCTTTAGTATGCCTTTTTATTATCCTATCATGCCTATCACCATTAAATCTATATTAGGGTGTATGACGATTTGACTAAGAGAGTTAGAAAAGTTTTTGATAAAATAAGAAATTACATGGTTATATATGTTATACAAATATGTACATCTAAATGCCTGTTGAGATGGATTTTTCAGGTTTTTATTTTATTTTAATGGAAATATTCACAAATGTGATCGTCGCAATCCAAAGAAGTCTAAAAAAATTGAATTTTTATTCTCAAACAAAATGAATCATAGAGAGAAATAAAAAGAGAAGAAAGATGTTATTTATTTACATGTATAGTGTACATGATAGAACTCATGGTTCCCAAGGGTTATTAATTTTATGAAAATCAAAGAATTAAAAAGGTCTTTTCTTTTTTAACTTTTGGTGTTTTATGGGTTTTTAATTTCTTTATATTTTTTATGATTTTTTTATATTTTTATGTTTTATTATTTTGATTTTTTAGTGATTTTTATTTTTTGAATTTTTTATATTTTTAATTTGTAAAACAAAATAAATAAAAAGAAATGAAAATAAAGCTTCACACCCTTTTGTTGGATTTTTCAAATATAGTAAAAATATAAGGAAATTTTAAATAAAATATTTTTGTGTTTTTGATAAGTTTTTATTGTTTTTTTGCTTTTTCTAAATATTTTTAGATTTTTTTGGATTTTTAAAATAATAAAAAATACGAAGCAAACAAACCAGAAAATCAATGCACTATTTTTGGATACTTTTTAATGGAAAGCAAAAGTTAAAATACTGCACAAACAGGAAGATAAATTTACAAATTAATTAAAACTATATTATATGTATTTTTTAATGACTTTATATTAAATTTTTAGTGCATTTTGCAAATTCTTTTATGAAGAATATTCAAATAAAATTCATATAGAAATTAAAATAACTCAACGCACACACATCGTTATAGAATTTTTCAAACTATTTTCAAATTTTTATTAATTTTATAATACATACATGACATTTTTATGTTATGTATGAATTTTTAAAAATAATGAAACTAAGTATTTTTTGCAATAAAAAATTAGGGTGATAGATATTATTACAATAATTTATGAGACTACTACAATTTATAGATATTTCTAGATATTATTAGCAAAAATTATTTCTAGGACTAAATGAATAACACAATAAAGAAATCGAGGAGAATACTACAATTTCACCACAAAAGGCACGTGCCAGAATGCTGAGTCGTGCTGGCATGGACCTAAGTGGGATTATTTAAATCCTAAGTATCAAATACTAATAGATATACACAATGGTATTATTATAAAATCACCAGAATGATGTGCTAAGGCATGTGATGCAGTTTAGAAAGGACCAGAATGAAAATAATAAAACAATAAGGGTTTATCTACAATTATTCACAAAACCTCAATACGACACGTGTCCTAGAAGCACTTATTTGTAATTAAATTAAAGAAACAAACATGGGCTAGACGACAATCACCGAATCACGTGAGAAGCGAGTGACGATCTGATGGTGGATCTTCGATCTAGAATGCTCTGATCAACGTCCAAGCTTTGGGGCTTCCTCAATGGCTCGGATTGGATGCGGGCTCCTTGTTCCTTATCTGACAGTGAATCGCTGTGGTGGAAGAACTTAGATGAAAAGGGACGTCGATGAACTTCCAATAGTCGGATCTTGACCGATCTCCATTCAAAACGCCTCATGATGGTAGGTTACTACTCCTGTTGTTCATGTGCTTCGACCAAATGTGACGTTGAAGCTCTATCATCAGGGAATCGCTTTGGAGATGATTAATGAAAATCAAGACGTTCGCCATGTCAAAATGCATCTTTGCCATCTCCTCATCCTGCGTGAACATCTTCGCCTTGACGTACAACTCTTTCTCCTTCTCTCTCTCTCCATCTGGCTTCCTTGCAACAATGATCGAGACCCACTAGCACCAAGTTCGTACCACAAATTGATCGTCTCTCCCCATCCATCACATTGTATATGTCCAGAATATTCCATACCTGTGGCATGGACAAATGCCTCTTGAACAAATAGTGTAAGGTGCTCGTCCCCGTGCTATCTAAGAAACTTGTAGTAGTAAGTTTGATCATTTCCTCCTGCATATTTGCTTTTGAAAAAATAAAGGAAAAACCATTTAGATAATTATTGTATAGCGTAGTTAACTGATGAATCCACGATCCATCTCCTTTATTATTTTATTTTAACTTTATTTTCTTAGTCAAACACATGTAAATACCCACTAATTTCATAATTTTACCATTTTGCATGCATTTGTTAATTATGCATGTTTAACACTTTTTGTACATAAATAAAAGAATAAAGAAGAAAAGAAAAAGAAAAGAAAAATGAAGGATGTGTTTATGCAATAAATACAGACTGACCCGAACCCCGAAAGAGGGTCAAGACTTGACCTGATCGATCAGGAATATAGTAGGAGGAGATAGGGTCTTCTGGCAAAAATCCAAAAAGAATTTGTTCATAAATTCCTTGTATATTTGTATAAAACTTCTACTATTTTATTTGTGCATAATTTGACCTCAAATTAATTATTTTTGTAAACAAAAGTTGTAAATAAAAATATGTTGCAAATAATAAAAATAACTGTAAAATAAAGTAATATACATATTGCAAATAATCACACCCGTAAAAAGCCGCAAAGCGATAATTGAAACACCAATTCCGGCTCCATACTAGCTCAAATTGAATCAAAATCAATGTCATTATACTCTAAATTAAATTATCTTTCAAATGGATATGGTTTGGAGTCGCGGTTAAAAAGTCGGTTTTTTGGGGTGTTTTGTGTAGTTTAACCAATATTTGTTGTACACATTTATTAATATTTATTTTTTTAATGTACATAATTGTAAATATTATTTTTATTAACAATAAAAAAATGTAAATTAAAAAAATGAAAAAAAAGATATAAAAATTATTTCCTTATTTGTACCTATGTAAATTGTACTATATATACATAATATGTGTATACAACTAACTTCCTTATATAAAAATCACCAAAAAATAAAATATCTCACATTAATTATTTAATTTAATTACGAAATTATATTTAATAATTTGATTTATCTAATTTATTTGGTTTAAAAACTTGCCTTGTATATATGATTTTATTCCATACCTTAAATGGCCACCATTTATGGCGGTTAATTGATTTCCATTATTTATTTAATTTATTTAATTAATTTAATTCTGAATTTCGAAATTAATTAATTAATTATTTTAATTATTTTATTAATTTCACCAATAAAAGCCTTCCCCATTTGTAGATACTATCCATTTTTATTTTTGTTCTCTTTTTAATGGGCTCCTCCTCCTCATTCACTCTTTGATCGATCTTTGGTGGAGAG
Organism: Ottelia alismoides; assembly: GCA_037367405.1. Classification (NCBI taxonomy): domain Eukaryota; kingdom Viridiplantae; phylum Streptophyta; class Magnoliopsida; order Alismatales; family Hydrocharitaceae; genus Ottelia; species Ottelia alismoides. The sequence goes on along the minus strand of JAZKJV010004332.1, from coordinate 80,785 downwards.
GAGCCCAATCTCCGAGAGCATTCTTGTTGAAGAAGGGTGCCTAGCCTCCGAGCCGTCCGGTGACAGTGTGTTGGCCATCGTCGAGGCCATCACGGCATTTTCGAACTCCGAGGTGAGATCCAATTTTACTTCTCGTCATTTTTCGTAGGTAATCGTAGGTTTAATCTTTGCTTAGATTTTATTAGTTTTTAGAACCTTAAAAATCATAAAAATTTTGTCACCACACACATTCGCATCCAAATTCGAATTTTTCATCTCACATCTTGATCCCTACATATTCACGTTGTACCTCGTACAACCTATCACCTCCAACCACGCACGGTGGTCGGAGTCACAAATCTCTCTTTCATCTTGACGAGATCCATCCATTCACCCCTCCTATTTTGTGTATAAATAAAAAAATATAAAATTATTTTTCCTGTTTATCTCACAGTTTTTTGCAGGAAAAATTAAAAAAATAATTTTTTTGTTACCTCTAATCTTTGTTTTGCAGGAATAAATGACAAAAATAAAAAATATATATAGTTGTTGTTTTTATCTCTCATCATTGTTTTGCAGGAAGAATATAAAAACATAATAAAAAAATTCCTCTTATCTCTTCCTTTTTACAGCTTTTGTTTTTTTAAAAAATCTTTTATTATCAGTCTACAGTAAAAAAATAAAAAAAACGCAGGCTGCAGCGGGTCACCACCCTTGCCGCACCGCCGGTGGACATCCGTCCTCCGCCTCACGCGAGACGGCACAGCCTGCGCGGCCCCGCTTGCCCAAGATGCCAACTTCAGAAGCTCCGGCCTCCGCCAGCACCGTCACCGCCGAAGCTTCCGTAGGTGCCAGCCCCGACGCGGGGGGCTGCGCCGCCACCTCAACCACTCCCGCGCGCGAGTGGCACGTGAGGCGGTGCTGGCCGCACATTCACCACCACCGTCCGCGCATCCCTCAGGCCTCTGCCAGCGCCATCACCGCCGACCCAACGGCGCCGCCCAGGTCAACCCCATCACGCGTACGCGCGCGCTCTGCCAGCGGCGCCCTCCAGCCTGCATCTTCGCTCCTGCCACAGCGACGTGACCCCCGTCGTGGGGTCCTTCTGCCTTAGCTTCCACGCCACCGCGCGGGCACAGCCACGCCACCCCGCACCTCGTTGACATGCTCCCGCACATCACGTGTGGCCGTCCTCCGCCTCACGTGAGGCGGCACAGCCTGCGCGACCCCCGCGCTCCGCCTTCACCTCCGTGCCCCGTGCGCCAGCCACCTCCGCGTGGGCGACGCCCTTTCAACCTCCCTCGGACCTTGGGCGGTGGCGGCTTCCTCCATCTCTATTTTGTAAATGAAGTATCAACCTCAAGGGAACCCTAGGGCAATAAAGAAAAGATATTTAGAAAATTTACGTATAATTCCCTGGTGGTTTTCCAATTTGTAGAACAGTCCCTACCAGAAATAGCACATGCAAGCCATGCTCCCCACTGGGTAATTTGCGAATTTGACCTGCAGAATATTTATTGTTATATTTTGATGCAAGAACTTTAACTTATTTGCATTCTGGTCCATGTTCTTCATACATTAAAATTGCTTGACCTTTTCGATGAAATAAATGTTTTTATGCCTTCTAAAAATTCTCAAAAAATTTGTGTGTGCTCCTACTGTAGTGTTAGTCTTTGTATAAAATTTATATTACATTCCGTTGACTTTTTATATATTTAAAAATTCAAAAACAGTGTATTTTTTCATGTCCAAACTTTGAAAATTCATAAAAATTTGAAAAATTGCTTAAAAATTCCAAAAAAAATAGTATAAGTGTATTTTGATGTGTTTTAATTTCCGACCAATTTTTGTGCATTGACTCTTTATAAAAACAAAAAAATATGAAAAATGAAAATTCTTAAAAAATTGTAGAAAAGTGTAGAAAATCCAAAAATATTGATTTCAGTTTCTGATAGTGGATATTGCTTTGTAGTTTATACAAAAATAATTTTCAGGATGGGCAATTTAAGTATTTTTAAGTTGCAAAATAATCTTGGTTGTGCATTATTTGCTCTGTTTTCCACTGTTTCATTTTTAGAAAATCACAAAAAGATCAGAAAAATCCGAAAAAATTACAAAAAATATTTTAAAATATATAAAATCCAAAAACATTTTCTTTTTAATTTTCTGAATATTTTTAGTAATCTGAAAATACAAAAAGAGTGTTGTGTGTGTGTTTTTTTATCCTTTGTGCCTTATTCAAAAAATACAAAAAAATAAAAATAAAAACCACTAAAAATCATTTTTGAAAATTGACTGCATAGTTTTTAAATCGTGCTCCTTGTGTTCGACCCTGTTCGCTATACCAGGTAAAAAGAATAGCGAGAACTGCTTATATATGCTTTGATTGATTTATATTTTATTAAGTGGTTTAAATATTTTTCTCGTTGACTGAATTGACTAGTTGAGAACAACGACACAATTGTGATTTATTTATTCATCTTAACTGGTCGGATTCCGGCTCATCAGAATGGCGTTGTTGCCGGGGAGCATGGCTTTGTAGTCATTTTTCATTTTTTTTTCTTTTCTTTTATCTCTATTTATTATAACTGCCATCTGACCATCTCTTATTTCACTTTTTCTGCGAGGAACCACCGTGGATACAACTCGGACTCTTTGAAGGGACCTGCTCAGGAAGAGGAACAGAGGAGTAGAAGACTGTTATTTTACCTAGAGATTTTTTGTGAATAATTGTAATAATTTAGAACAATTTCGAACAATTGTATATTTGTGAACTTGGACATTTTGAGGTCTGTTTCGCCAAGTGGCAGTGCGCGTGGGGGGCCTCACCGTTCTTTTCTGTGTTTTGTTTTCTCGCTTTTATTTTTTATTTGTTTTACGCAGATTTTTTGTGCTTGAGACCCTAGATATAGATTTCTATTTGATTGAGCCAGGTAATATTAGGTCCAAAACCCTAATAGAATATTTGTTCCTATAGAACTCGTTTGGACTTAGTCAAATCAATCTATGCTTCACGACAATAGAAGTTTTCGTTTAGGACGGTTCTCGCATTGCATTCATTTAGATTAGTTTAATTTTTCTGTGTGGATCATATTGCATGTAGAGTGCTGGAGTCAGGTACGCACCTCTATCTCTAGCATTTGCATCCATATTTTCTCGTGCATTGTCTTTTCCGTTTCCCCCTCTGTTTTGTGAATATAGGAATAAAGGAAATCGGAAATCATGTTAGACGTTTCATTGAAAATATCCAAAAAAAATAGAAAATAAAAAATTAAAAATTGGGACTGCTAATTGAACTTGACCATTAAAATCAAACGTAATTGATTCATATCATTATTATGGGAGAGCAATCCTCTCATTGTTTGCGTTTTTAATTGCTCAAGTACACACTAAGGAGTAGTGTCCAAATCTCATTAAGCCTCCTAAGTGTTTGTACAATTTTTGTTGATCACCTAACTCTTAAAAATTGAATAGATAAAGACCGAATCTCACGGCCAGATTTGTGTTGAGTTGGTGAAGTGTTTTGTATGTCTTTGGTGTGAGTCGTTTACGATCATTCTTTGAATCATTAGCAGTCACCTTCTGTTTCTTTCCCGCCCTTCTATCTCTCTCTTCCTCCTCACCTGCTATCTCTCTCTTTCTACTATTTGATTAAAATGCAAGGGAAAGTTTACAATTTACCCAGAAAGCATGTGCCCAGCATGTGATCTGTTTTGTAGTGAAGGGGCTCTTTTGCAAATTTCAGAAACCTTTGGGGCGGAATGATATTTGCCCGAATATTAAATTCCCCCTTAGAGTTATTGGTCTTCTTCATTACTTGCTTAACAACAAGAGAAAAAGGGGGAAATGGAGCTCGGCCGCCGCCGCCCAAGGGGGAGGACGCGAGTGGCGCTGGGTGTGGAGGCACACGGGGGCGGCCTGCACGCGGGGGCGCACGGGGGCGATCTGCGTGCGGGGACGACAAGAGGTACATGGGGGTGGTGCCGCTCTGTACGGCGGTTAGGGCGAAAAGACGGAGGATGGCCCGCGCTGTGCGGTCTCGCGCGAGCGGTGGAGGCTCCGCGCGCACGACGGGCAGCGTCGAGCTGGAGGGCGCGGGGGCCAACGGCGAAGGGCGGTGGAAGCCGCGCTGACTGGTGGTTTGGACCCGCCCCACGAGAAGAGGGCGAGGAGGGCGGCAGGTGTCGATCGCCATCGAGAACGCGAGAGGAGTCGCACAGCCCTCTACGGGAGGAGGCGGAAGGGGGGGCTGCGCTGCTGGAAGGGCCCGCGAGGAGGGCACCGTTCTGCTGGGTCGCGGTGGTGCGTCGAGGCGGAGCGGGCGGCGAGGGTGGCGGCCGCCGTCTGCTGCAACAAACTTTTTTTATTTTTTTACTGTAGACTGATAATAAAAGTTTTTTTTAAACAAAAGTTGTAAACAGGAAGAGACAAAAGGAAATTTTTATTATTATTATGTTTTTATATTCTTCCTACAAAACAATGGTTAGAGATAAAAACAACAACTATATATTTTGTTTATTTTTGTTATTTATTCTTGTAAAATAAAGATTAGAGGTAACAAAAAAATTATTTTTTTAATTTTTCCTGCAAAAACAAATGTGAGATAAACAGGAAAAATTTTTTTATGTTTTTTATTTATACACAAAATAGGAGGGGTGAATGGATGGATCTCGACGAGATGAAAGAGAGATCTGTGACTCCGACCACCGTGCGTGGTCGGAGGTGATAGGTTGTGCGAGGTAGAATGTGAATATGTAGGGATAAAGATGTGAGATGAAAAATTCGGATTCAGATGCGGATGTGTGTGGTGACAAATTTTTTTATGATTTTTAAAGTTCTAAAAACTAATAAATCTAAGCAAATATTAAACCTACGATTTACCTATGAAAATGACGAGAAGTAAAATTGGATCTCACCTCAGGGTTCAGAAATGCCATGATGGCCTCGACGATAGCCGACACACTATCACCGGACGGCTCGGAGGCTACGCACCCTTCTTCAACAAGAATGCTCTCGGAGATCGGGCTCTTCTCCACCAAAGATCGATCAAAGAGTGAATGAGGAGGAGCCCATTAAAAAGAGAAGAAAAATAAAAATGGAAAGTATCTACAAATGGGGAAGGTATTTATTGGTGAAATTAATAAAATAATTAATTTTATTACTTAATTAATTAATTTCGAAATTCGGAATTAAATTAATTGAATAAATTAAATAATTAATGGAAATCAATTAACCACCATAATGGTGGTTATTTATGGTATGGAATAAAATCATATATACAAGGTAAGTTTTTAAACCAAATAAATCAAATAATTAAATACAATTTCGTAATTAAATTAAATTAATTAACTAATGTGAGATATTTTATTTTTTGGTGATTTTTATATAAGGAAGTTAGTTGTATACACATATTATGTACATATAATACAATATACATAGGTACAAATAAGGAAATAATTTTTATACCTTTTTTCATTTTTTTAATTTACATTTTTTTATTGTTAATAAAAATAATATTTACAATTATATACATTAAAAAATAAATATTAACAAATGTGTACAACAAATATTGGTTAAACTGCACAAAACACCCCAGAAAACTGACTTTTAAACCGTAACTCCTGAAATTATGAACCACAGCCATTTGAAAGATATATTAATTTAGAGTATAATGGAAGTGATTTTGATTCAATTTGAGCTAGTATGGAGCCGGAATTGGTGTTTCAATTATCGCTTTGCGGCTTTTTATGGGTGTGATTATTGCATTATGTACATTACTTTATTTTATAGTTATTTTTATTTTTTGCAACACATCTTTATTTACAACTTTTGTTTATAAAAATAATTAATTTGAGGTCAAATTATGTACAAATAAAATAGTAGAAGTTTTATACAAATATACAAGGAATTTATGAACAAATTCTTTTTGGATTTTTGCCAGAAGACCCGATCTCCCCCTACTTTATTCCTGATCGATCAGGTCAAGTATTGACACCCCTCTCTCGAGGTTCGGGTCAGTCTGTAATTATTGCATAAATACATCCTTCATTTTTCTTTTCTTTTTCTTTTTTTTTCTTTATTCTTTTATTTAAGTACAAAAAGTGTTAAAAATGCATAATTAACAAATGCATGCAAAATGGTAAAATTATGAAATTAGTGAGTATTTACAGGTGTTTGACTAAGAAAATAAAGCTAAAATAAAAGAATAAAGGCGATGAATATTGGATTCATCATTCCCCTATACTTTACCTTTGCTAGTCCCTTAGCAAACACTTATTTGGAAAATAAGTGAAAACAAAAATAAAAAAAGAAAAAAGAAAGAAGTTGGAATAATGTTGACTTTTAAACTTATCTTCATAAAAATGTAGTCTGGAGCTCTGTCGGTCCTTTGGATTATTAGTGTGTCGGAACCTTATTGGGATATGGATTTAAAACCTAACAGCCTCTAAGTTCCACAAGACTCCTATTCAGGTCTCCTCAACAGTCAGATCAGAGCAAGTCTACATACACAAATTCTTATGACTATGAAGTCTTACTTGTACGGTGTAAGTGAAATATAGCTCCTCATCACAGAAGTAATATAGAAACAGCCTCTCTCAACAAGGCAACTCTAATCCCCCGATCTAGCAACTCTTTCCTCAAGGAGCGGGGATATTCTCTTCTAAGTTCAAGAACAACCAGCTCAAGAAGAGGGGATGAAGAAGAGAATGGACGGTAACCAGTGTAGTTACCTATCCTTGGATGCATGACCAGTGTAGCCATGTCACCCGCTGCAAGCTCACAAATATTTGACTTTGAAGCTCTTATTCTTTTTTTTCACTTGTATATACGCTCCGGCATGCATTTTACTTTTCAATCAGGCATGTCCACTTATGGAGATTTTGCATTTTTTTTATTTTTTATTAATTGAAAATGTATACAAGGTGCAACATGTACATAAGGAGTTTTTCCTCTTGAGCCAGTAGACTATCCATCTTTTGAAGCATTATTGCAACCCCACAGCTCCTGTCTTTAGACCTCAACATCACCAAACCAGATTGAGATGCACTTCCCTTCCTAGAGGAGGACGAGAGGTTCCGCCTAGATGTACTACCCTCGTATGCTACCCCAAGCCAAAAGAATCTGCCCCCTCACTACCTCCTCCATGAATTTTTACGTGTAGAGTACTTTGTCCAAGGTAAGCCACGGTCTGAAAGAATCATGCATGCGTTGTTAAATATTCTACTTAGACTTATCAAGATAACATGTGAACATGGTTTTATGGACTCAAAGAATTAAGTCACTAGGACCTGAAAGATCTTAACTCCAAATCTTATAAGGTTCCTCTGAACTTAAGTGGATTAAGGTCCAACTAAACTCCATTCTTCAAATTTATTCCAGACTTAGTATAAATGTCAATACTATCCTGAAAAATGCACATGCCAATTCAAGAAAATATGTACAATGCATAGAGAAAACAAAATCTTTTTGTGAAATAATTTTCAAAATTTTGAAATTTTTATGGATTTTTAAAAAATGATGCACATGCAAAAGTTTTTTTAATGCAAATAGTTAGAAATATATACAAGTATATACAAAGTTTTTTTGGGGGATAAGGCTAGGGATTATATACACATATTTACAAAGAAGTGAGTCAATTATTTACAAGAGTCATGAGAAAGGATTTACAACTTGATTGATTTATACAAGTATGTACATAGTTGGATTTTTTATTTTCATTTTTACTCTTTTTTTTATTCATTTTTTGTGATGCATATATTCCTCAACTTTATTTGAAAATGATTTTACAAATAATTTTGAAAATTATAGTCCAAACTATTTTTCACACAATTTTACAATCATTTACAATCATTTGAAAACAATTTTGCAAACATTTTTCAAACAGTACATATAGATTTTCAAAATAATTTTTCAACCATTTTTCCAAACATTTGCAAATAGTTTTACAAAATCATTTTTTTCACACAAAGAGAAAAATTTTTACAAGCCACAATCTTTTTACAAAGGTTGAAAATATTTTTCAAATATTTTTCAAATAGTTTTCAAAATATTTTTCAAATAGATTTCAAACTACTTTCAAAATATTTTTCAAAATATTTTAACCTGACTTATTAGTCAGTATATACAAGAAAATTTTTTGAGGAAATTTCCGCATCTTTCTTTTAGTTTTTTTAGTATTTACACAGTATTTTAGCCATATTAAATATATGAAAGTACGAGTTATGGCTAAAGTATATATACAATATATACGACACCCCCTATACATAGCTCGAACTATGTCCTCATAGTGATCAAAGAGCTGGAAAGAAAGACATAACTCGCGCTAAGTATAGAAAAGTGAAAATAATAGTATACTAAAACGATGAATAAAAGAATAAAATCAACAGAAGTCGGTGACCCCCCTATACTTAGGATCAAGTAATCCTATGTATAGAAGACTGTACACAAGGGGAAAACCGAGGAGTAGAATGTACTGGATTTACCCCCCTCCCCCCTCCCCCACAATACTTAGGGTAAAATATCCCTAAGTATAGGCAGCAAAACAGAGGTAAAAAGAATCAAATGAATAATCACAAGTCTGGCACCCCCCTATACTTAGGGTAAAGTACACCCTAAGTATGGAATGATCGTGAGATGGAAATGAGGTGTGAGATAGAAAGAATGTATGATATGGACAAATGGATCTGTACAGATGTGATCAATGTTGAGGTGCCTCTCAACAAGCGCTAGAGTTTACGCCCCTAGCTAGGCGTAAATGTTAGGATAACGCAGTATCGAGGTTCAGGACAACATCTGTAATGTGAATACCGTACTGTTATTGCAGTCTCGGTGGGAGAACAACAACGAGATCAACAATGTAAGTAATGACACCCAGGTAATCAATCAGACGGGAGTCTGCTACCAGGTAAAGATATGGGCAGATGAAATCGGGCTCTGGTATCACAAAAGAAATCATCGGCTCAAGATCTGTATGGAGTGAAAGGGCAAAGCCGAAGAAGTTGAACGTAGAGAAGGAAGGATCTGTCAGTGAATCCTCCACGTTAATTATAGTCTCAAAAAGGTACGGAAGGTCATGATCAGGAGACTCACTAGAAAGGCTGATATCCGATGCATATAATGTAGATAAATCAGTGAAATCATCGAATACCTCAAAGATCGGGTCATCCTCGCGAGGGTCGTCGATGAGAGAAACCTCAAACTCATTATCAGAAATATCAAAATACTCGGTCTCGTGATCCGACATATCGGATGCACTCCCAGAAAGTGAAACCGAGTACACAGGGTCTGTGGCATCCTCCTGCAGATAACCCTCGGGGAGTAATGTCAAATCATCAGGAAATTGGGGATCTATGCTGTCAAATATCTTGTCCTCCAAAAATGTATCGACCTCATCAAATGGAAGGACACAAGACTCAAATATGGGACTATCAAGGCCTGTCAAATCAAAAATTGGTCCCTCATCAAGCTCTCTCTGCTGAGATGAATCCAAGTATATCTCCGAATCTGAGAAGATTTTCTAAAGAGTAGACACTGAATAAATTGGGAAAGGACACTGAAATGACTCTAAGGATGGCTGAGATGTGGGGTCCTCCTCTTTTTCTTAGGAAACTAGCAGATCTAGAATCCAAGAATCCTCGATGTGGAAGTGTGGGACTGGCTCAAAATCTGGCTGTAAATCCAATGGAAACTCGACCAATGTTCGGCTCTCCGAACTCCAGTGGTAGTCAACACATCCATCAAATGAGAAGCAGTAGCATCCATATCCTCTGATTTGTGTGTGCTGTAAAGATTGGCATGATGTGTCACACACTCATCTGGTGTCATCTCTCCTTCATGTGTTGTCCCGAATAAATCATCTTGTGAATATGGAATGTCTGAAAGTGTATCCAAGATGGTCTCAATTAAATCCAGGTCGGGACTTTGGTGTGAACCACCACATGAGGTAATGCCATATGTAATCTGCTCTGCGGTCCTCCCCCTCATGGTGATGTGGATAAGGTCAGTCATCGAAAATCCATGATCTGTAAATTGCCCCAGAAGATTACATAACCTCAACCATGAATATATCAATGGCTCCTGGGGGTCAACTGAGAAATCACGAATACAAGACCGCATCATCTCTGCTCTACGCTGGGGGTAAAATCTCTGCAAAAACAATGATCGTAGATCTCCCCACGTATCAATCTTCCTTCCCAATCGTCTGTGCCAACTCTTGGCTTTACTCTGAAGTGTAAATGGGAAGGTAATTAGCATCATGTCCTCGGAAGTGATATCCGAATATGATCGTGATCCACAAATATCCTCAAACTCATCGATATGCAAATATGGTTCCTCGTGCACTTCCCCTGAAATTTCGACAATATATCAATGAACTCTAAATCCAGAACGAAGGGTCTCAAAGTAGAAGTGGATTGTGCTTCTTGATCTTGGTACTCATCTATCATCCCGGGATAGAAGTCACCATAAAGCACGCAACTGCACCATATAATTGTCTATAGGATGCACTCTCATATCAGCAAGGTGAACACCCGTGTCTCGTATATGGTCAATCTAAACTCTTCGAGTGTCACTCACAGCATGTCCCGAGAAAGAAGGTGGATAAGGAGAAGATGGGAAATCGGACGGGGTTCCGACCTCCCAAGAGAGTGGACGGAAATGATAGGCATGAAGATAAGAAGTCGCAAAATCCGGCTGGACTGGAATGCGACCCATCATGAAGAGAGGGAAATGAAGGGAGGTAGGGTGGGATAGACATGAATTGGTGTGTATGCGACATCGACCCAATGCACTTATCCTCCAAGGTCTCGACTCTTTAACCCCACAAAAACCTCTATATGGGTGGTCTATAGGTTGTTTTCATTTAACTATAATAAAATGAAAATCATATTTTAAAGATTTTTGTATTATTTATCTATAACCAATTAACAAACTTACAAAACTATGCTTGAATTGATTTGTATTCTTCCTCCTCATCTTATGGGTCAACTTTAATCCCTTCGCATGATTCGTGATACCTTTCATCTATATCCTCTGATATTATTCCAAGTTAATAAATTAAGTAACAAATAAAGATAAAGTACATTACATACTGCAAACTCCTCACTAGACCAGAAGTTGATGAGCTCCCTCCACGGTTCCGGAGTCACAATCGGTGGAACATTCTGAACTAATTGCTCATAAGGAATTTGAGGGTTATAATACTTTAAAAAGGAAGATATTATCACAAAAGTTGTTGTTGAATTCACTGATATAATGCATGAAGATTTTACCTTTGACTTAATAAGGAAGATATTAATAAGTACATCATAAATGATGAATTCATCGATACCCAAGGTGGTACGATATATGTAACTAGTATTAATGGCCAAATAAAGTAGTTTGTACTCATATTTTCGAATAGATTAAAACTATCATAAACAAGCTCTAATCTTATATTTCTAATTTCCTCATCAAACGAAGGATATCATTCATCGAAATTTATCCACTCCTCTAAATCTGAAGGATATCTGATAAGACCATTTATTTATTTCTTTTTGATATTATCACGTCATATCATCCATTTTGTTGTTCTAATTGATGAATACATATGTTGTAACCGATGTATAAGAGGGAAGAATCGTAAAATCTTCTCGGATTTTTTTGCCTAGATACATCATTATTCTTCTTAAATCTAGAAGCATTAAATTCAAGGTAAACATCTAATGTGGAATTCTCCTTCCAATATAAAATATAATCATTAGGATATCCATCAATTTTTTTCATAATTTAATCCAAGAGATCGGAATCTTGATTTTGCATCCTTTCAATATTCTGGAAATGTGTATGGATTACTTAATATCCTTTGAATTAAACGTAAGATATCAGACACCATCACAATTGTACAACGATTCTTCATTTCACTACAAGAAAGATTAGAACAGGCGACGGTCAACATCCGTCGCTAACGATAAGTTGACCGTCCCCTCTGATCAATGGGGACGGTCATATGACCGTCTCTACAGGTCGCGTCGCATTTGGTATACGCGACAGTATTAGTAATCGTCCCCAATACCAACACATAGGCGACGGTCGTGACCGTCTCTTAAAGTATTTTATTGGGGACGGTCATGACCGTCCCTTAAAATTTGTCAGGGGGGACGGTCCTGACCGTCCCAAATGATAAAAAGTGAAGACGGTCATAACCGTCTCTAAGAACGAAGGGGACGGTCACCATGACCGTCCCCTTTGTTAATCTGCTAACAAAAAAAATTTCCATTGCCCCCTATTTGATCCTCATTTTCCCCTGTTACAAAAAATCTGTATACATAAAAAAAATTACAATCACCAGACAAAAATTGCAATCTACATTCATAAAAAACTAGTCCAACAACACATGCATTCAAAACACTACATTATCCTACATTAAATGTTCAAAGTAGTTATACAATATACTAAAGTATCATACAAACTAAGTAAGCTATCCTACTCGTCGTCCTCATCCTCGTCCTCGGCATCGTCGTCCTCGTCGTCATCCGCATCATCTTCTTCTTCACTGTCATCGTCGTCGCCTAGCCTCGCAGCGGTATTATCATCAACTGTGGGTGGCTAGTCGACGCTCCACCTTGATGTGCCTGCATGAATGCATTGAATATCGCCATTTGTTGACGCAAATCCTGAATCTCCATATTCATGCTAGACACCTGACTCTCTAGTTCCCTCTCCCTTTGTGTCTTCTGAGAGGTCGAGCCGGTCCCTACTCCATACCAATTCCGTATGGTGGCACCACGGCCACCACAACGGATGCATCCCTGATGCTCTGGACCAGTCGCCTGGATGAAAGCCGCATCAGGAGTAAGAGGTGGATGACTCGTTCCGGTGGGGTCTACAGAGCCAGTGGTTGTGAGCCTGACCATCTCCTCCTACAAATTTATTTAAGTTCAAATTCATTTAATTTGTATTAAAGATGCATATATATATATTATGAATAACTTACATGAATTGGACCATAGGCAGGATCTACCCAATGAACTTCCCCGCCCACATCGCGGCTCTTAGACCTCTCGAGCAATTCCATTCGGCTGGGCACTCTCTCGTTCTCCACTTCCTAATGTGAAAAGATTAGTAAACTTAGGATACCATTTTAATATATATATAATAGTTATAATTTTAACAGTAATAATCACGGGCCAAATGCTGTAACTCAGACTCATATTACCAAACGGATTGAAACCATCTGAGGCTAATCCCAAACGAACATTTCTCTCATCATTAGAGAACTGCGGATATCTCTGATCAAATTTTATCCATTCTTCTGCATCGGATGGATGTCTCATAGCTCCATTAGCATCTCGTTTATTTGAACGAGAATGCCAGGTCATCCACTTTGCAGTTTTTTCAGACATGAAGAGACGTTTTAGTCTTGGAATTAATGGGAAGTACCGTAAAATTTTCACCGACTTCTTCTTTCTCTTTAAATCATTTTTTTCTTCTCATATACCGGGAAGCATTACAATATGGACAAAGAACTAGATCTGAATTCTCTCCTCGGAAAAGCATACAGTCATTAACACAAGCATCTATCTTCTCGTATTTCAGACCAAGCGATCGGAATCGTTGCTTCGCCTCTTTCCAATCCTTGGGATAATTCTGAGGATTATTTAATAACTTTCGTATTAAACCCAACACATCTGTCATCATAGCTGCAGTTGATCCGTTCCTTACTTTCATCTTAAACAGCTCTAACAAAAACTGTAAACGCGTCATTTCCACCCCAGTAGCCAATATATCTTCTGCTTCTGGCCAACTGCTCGAGAACCTATCATCTGAACCAATGTCTTGTGCCTCAGGTCTTCTTAAATCGTCTATTAGTTCAAATAACTCGTGATCAACATTATTCAAGGTTTGGGTAGTCACTCCTGCATCAACGCCCATATCCTCATCCATTCGCACATCTAAACCCTCTCCATGTTCTGTCCAAATAGAGTAATGTAACCAAAATCCGTTGAGGATGAGATGGTTATACACTGCCTCTCTAACATCCCATTTAATATTCTTGCATCTCACACATGGACAATAAATCTTTAGACCACCAAATTTCTTATCAACTCTCTCTATTTGAAATGCCCAATCCAAGAACGCAATCACTCCTCTCCTATATTGTTGAAAATCATCGTATCTCTTATCCATCCATGATTTATCCATTTTACTGCACAATCATAATAAAATCCACCATTGTGTTATTATAGACAACAAGTTTTCTACCCTAAACCATAATGAAGTGATTAGGATATCTATTGTATACACAAATTATTATGCCTAATCTATTGTATACACAACCTAGGGAGAAAACCTAGGCTTATCGTGAAGCACCACAAGTCTCTCATTCATCTCTAGCCTCAAAAAGTCCGGTCTTGGCTCACCCCTCCTCTGTGCTCAACACACTTGAGCTTAGGAGAAAGCGCTTTGCGGGGCTCGCTGTGGCACAAAGGCTAAGAGATAAATGAGCGGCTGTTTAGAGTTTGATCTAGGTCCAAAGCGGACTATAGGTACATGCAAATCAATTAGGGTGTTTGGACCTAACTCTACGAGCAAGCAACTCCTATGGCTAAGGTACACACAAATCATTATGGGTATATGTTTTGTATACACAAATCACTATGGGCATATATATGGTATACCCAAATCATTATGGGGGGATCTATTATATGATTTCACTATCATTTTAGGATATTTATTGTATAAACAAATTATTATGCCTAATCTATTGTATACACAACCTAGGGAGAAAACCTAGGCTTATCGTGAAGCACCACAAGTCTCTCATTCATCTCTAGCCTCAAAAAGTCCGGTCTTGGCTCACCCCTCCTCTGTGCTCAACACACTTGAGCTTAGGAGAAAGCGCTTTGCGGGGCTCGCTGTGGCACAAAGGCTAAGAGATAAATCTATGGTATATCCAAATCATTATGCCTAACCTATTGTATACACAACCTAGGGAGAAAACCTAGTCTTATCAACCAAACAAATCATAACTAGGGGAAACAAGCAAACCTAAGCATATCATCAAGCAAACCTAGACAAATCATATATATTATATACTAAACAAATCAAGCAAACCTAAGTATATAACCAAAACAACTAAATCCAATGGGGAAAAACAACT
This sequence comes from Ottelia alismoides, assembly GCA_037367405.1. Taxonomy (NCBI): domain Eukaryota; kingdom Viridiplantae; phylum Streptophyta; class Magnoliopsida; order Alismatales; family Hydrocharitaceae; genus Ottelia; species Ottelia alismoides. The sequence continues at coordinate 65,667 of JAZKJV010004332.1, read as the reverse complement.
CTAACAAGATTATCAAGTAAAATAAACAAGAATAAAAGCAAAGGAGTGTTGATAGTTACCTGAAATAAAGATTAACGAGGTCGGAAAGCAAGGAGGAGCCGGAGGCGACGCCGGGGCGGAGAGGGCGAACTTGGGGCGGCGGCTTTGGAAATGGGAGAATGGGATGAAAACGCAGGTCGAAGGGGTTTTTTTCGATCTGACCAATGGGGACGGTCGAAATGACTGTCTCCATTGGTGACGATCGGCGACGGTTCACTAAAGACCGTCTCCTTTGAGAAGGAAGAGGGGACGGTCAATAAAAACCGTCCCCTCTGGACGACCACTTTGGTCCATCGTCAGAGGCGACGCCAACAGAGGAATAAAGGGGACGGTCAGGACCGTCCCCAAAGCCCTTGCAGGGGGCCAAGAACATCCAGTAGCGTGGTCTAGGCAGAGGGGACGGTCAATATAACCGTCCCCTATGGTCGACCTCTTTGGTCCGATCGCTAGAAGCGACGCCAACAGAGGACCAATGGGGACGGTCAGGACCGTCCCCAATGCCCTTTCAGAACGGTCGAAAATGTCCAGTGGCCTGCTCAAACCAGAGGCGACGGTCATCTGTGACTGTCCCCTCTGGTCGACCTCTTTGGTCCAATCGCTGAGGCGACGCCAACAGAGGAATAATGGGGACGGTCATGACCGTCCCCAAAGCCCTTACAGGAAGGTCGATAACGTCCAGTAGCCTGGTCAAACCTGAAGGGACGGTCACCGACGACCGTCCCCTTTGGTCGACCTCTATGGTCCAATCGCTAGAGGCGACGCCAACAGAGGCACAATGGGGACGGTCAGGACCGTCCCCAAAGCCCTTCCAGAAGGGTCGAAAACGTCCAGTGGCATGACTCAAGGAAGAGGAGACGGTCATTAGTCACCGTCCCCATTGAGTTGGTTATTGGGGACGATTGTTTGATGACCGTCCCTAAAAAGAGGCATTAGGGACGGTCGTTCAAAAACCGTCGCTAGTTGTCGTCCCTAAATGGGGCAATTCCTGTAGTGTTTTCATCTTAAATAACTCTAACAAAAATCTTAGACGAGACATTTCAACTCTCAAAGCCAAACAAATTTCTGCATCTGTTAAATTTTCACAAAAATCATTCTGAACCGATTTTGTACATTCATCTGAAATAGGTTTTCGAATATCACCTAACATTTTTAATATCTCATCACCAACATATATATGCATTAGATCTTCATCGTAAGTCACATCATTAGTTTTTTTCGAAACATGTTGAAGACTTTCTCCATGGTAAGTTCAATTTGTGTAATGTAGTCAAACCCCATCCAATATAAGATGCGCATAAACTCCTCTCTGATTATTGATCAAAATATTTTTACACTTACACATAGACATTGAATCTTATCTCCTTCACCTCTAGTCACAACGAAAAGCCCAATCTAAGAACTAATTGACACCTTTCCTAAGTCGGAAAATCATCAAATCTTTTATTCATCCAACTCTTGCCAATTTTCCCGTACCATACTAATTATCGGATGTATCTTAGTTATCTTTTGGGAGGTTACGATGATCAAGGTGATGATCAAATCAAAGGACTCTAATAAGTTGACTCCAAGAAGTGAGGAAGTACTATAGGCTCTATTGAGTCTCAAGGTAATCTCAACAATTGTCTTGAATATAATCAGTCGCTCCATTGAGTCTCAAGGTAATCTCTTTTGGAAAATAGGTGTATAACATGTATGGGATCTCCACCACATCAAATAATAACTAAAATTCACTTTCATTCATTTAATCATTCATGAAGTTACACGACCGACATGTTAGGTAAACCATTTAAGAACCCAACTTTATTCTTAACTCAATCATCCAATTATTAGATTATTATCTTGCTGATAGAAACTTATGCGAATAGAAAAGACTAATCAGTATTCAAGAACTATTCAAGATATTTGATTTTATATTTTATTTAGTTTAGTGTATAAAAATAACTTACTTTGCATATACATATGTGTATATATGGTGAATTAGCGGCCTAGTTTTCACAAGAATTAACGACATCCTTATAACTATTAATGAATATCTTAATACAAGAGAAAAGATAATGGTGAATTAGTGACCATTAAGTGTCTTGAGTACACACATGAAGAAAATAATTTATAAAGAAGATAATTACAAGAGAAAAGAGTAATGATATATTAAAACTTAATTTATAAGAGTTTATTGGATGTCATGTTAAGTAAATAATAAACAATGGTCGTTGTGACCCAAATCATCAAGCGCGGTCAATCGAGAAAAATATTTAAACCACTCAAAAGATAATTGAATCAATGAAAACAGATGTAAGTAGTTTTCGCTATTCTTTTTACCTAGTATAGCAACCAGGGTCGAACACAAGGAGCAGGATTTAAAAACTCAGTAGTCAAATTTTGAAAATGATTTTTAATGGTTTTTGAATTTTTATTTTTTTATTTTTCAAAATAAGGCACAAAGGAATAAAAATACACACTACGTTCTTTTTGTATTTTTCAGAATAGTCAAAAATGTACAGAAAAGTCCAAAGAAAATGTTTTGTGTTTTTTTATATTTTAAACTATTTTTAGTAATTTTTTTAACTTTTTCTGATGTTTTTGTGATTTTCTAAATATGAAACAGTGGAAAATAAAGAAATCAATGCACTACCAAGAATCTTTTGCAAATTTAAAATCTTTTAAGTGTCTAAAATTCCTGGAATTTATTTTTAGTATAAACTACATATAAATATCTACAAATAGAGACTGAAATCACATTTTTTGATTTTTCTAGAATTTTCTACAATTTTTTAAGAAGTATTATTTTTCACAATTTTTTGGATTTTTATAAAAGATAATCAAATGAAAATTAGATAGAAATTAAAAGGGAGCAAAACACACCTAAAATATTTTTTAGGATTTTTGGCAAGTTTTTGAATTTTTATGGATTTTCAAACTTCGAGCTGGCAAAAAGTCACTGTTTTTTAAATTTTTAAATATATCAAATGTAAATAAAATGCGATAAAAAATTTATACAAGGTTAAAAACCACATCAGGAACATACATCATTTTTGTCAAAATTTTTCGAACAATAAAAATATTTATTTCATCAGAGAGAGCATGCAAAGTTATTGTTCTGGAAATGCAGGGACTAAAATAGAAATAGTTTAAGTTTCTGCATTAAGTAAATAACAACAATAAACTTGCGAGTAAAAAGTGGAGTTTACCCAAAGATCATGTGGTAGGCACAAGCAAATGCTTTGGAACATGGGGCACAGTTTTCAAAACTTCAGGGGGTATCTTTGTAATTTTGCCAAAAAGATATTCTTTTTTTATTTCCAAATTCCAGCCTTAGGGTTCCCTTGTGGGCTTCCTTCGTTCTCAAGAAAGTGGAGGAGCTAGAGGGGGCCGCCGCCCGCACGCGGGCACGGAGGTCGGGGTCGATCTGGGCGGCCACAGGGCGGTGAAGCGGGGCAGCGCACTCCCGCGGTGGCAGGAGGAGATCCGCCCCTTGGGAGGAGGTCAAAGGAGGCGCGGAAGGCACGCACCGTTGTCGCGCGGCTAAAGGAGGGAGCAGGGTCGGAGCTCTGGCGCGGGGTCGCGGTGGTGGAGGGAGGACGCCGCCCTCACACGGCGGTTGGCGGGAGCGAAGGGCGGCGCTGGGAGGTGCATCAGGAAGCCATGCGGCGCGGGGACGATGCGGAGGGCAAGAGCACGGGGAAGCGTGGGAGCAGCAGCCCGCGCTGGGTCCTCGAACGGAGCCTCTGGGCGCGAGGGCTCGGCTGGAGCAGCCTGCGCGACGCGCGAGTCCTCGACGGTGCTTGGCCACCTGTGGGGTTGGTCCAGCGGAGGAGGTCGCGACAGAACTGCCGCTGGAGGACTGGAGAAGGGTGCATGCAAGCGGCGGGGGTGGCAGCCCACCGTTGTTGCTGTTTTTTTTATTTTAATTTTTTTATTATTTTTTAATAAAACTTGCAGACAGAACAGTAAAAAAAGAAACTTTTTTTGTTTTTGTTTATAAAAAGTAAACAAAAAGGCTGTGAATGAAAGAAATTTTTTTATTATATTTTTTATCACAGAAAATGTAAATAGGAGTGAAAAAGAAAAAAATATTTGAGTGTTTTTTTAAATTTTTTAGATGAACATGTAAAACAAATATTAGAGAGATAAAAAATAATTTTTTTTATTTTTATTTTCCTGCAAAATAAAGGTTAGAGAGAAAAGCAAATATTTTTTTAAATTTCCCCTGAAAATCAAATGTGAGATAAACTGGAAAAATTATTTTATGTTTTTTTATTTATACACAAAAATAGGATGTATGAACGGGAGGACCTCGGCGAGATGAAAGAAGGATCCTTAGCTCCGGTCACCGTGCGTGACTCGAGGTGGAAGATTGTGTGAGGTAGAAAAAGAAATGTAGGGATCAAGATGGGAGATGAAAAATTCGGATTCGGACGCGAATGTATGTGGTGACAAATTTTTATGATTTTTAAGGATCTAAAAACTAATAAAATCGAAGCTAAGATTGAACCTACGATTTATCCTAGAGAAAAATGACAAGGAATAAAATGGATCTCACCTAGGGGTTCGAAAATGCATGATGGCCTCGACGAAGGCAGAAACACTGTCACCGGACGGCTCGGAGGTTAGGCCCCCTTCTTCAACAAGACGGCTCTCGGAGATCGGGCTCCTCTCCACCAAAGATCGATCAAGAGGAAATGAGGGAGGATGAGCCCATTAAAAAGAAGATAAAAATAAAAATGGAAAATATCTACAAATGGGGAAGGTTTTTATTGGTGAAATTAATAAAATAATTAAATAAATAAACAACGGTGCCATTCTGATGACACGCCTGATAACTCGGGTTAAGTAAATAATAAACAATGGTCGTTGTAACCCAAATCATCAAGCACGGTCAATCGAGAAAAATATTTAAACCACTCAAAAGATAATTGAATCAAGGAAAACAAATGTAAGCGATTTTCGCTATTCTTTTTACCTGGTACAGCGATCAGGGTCAAACACAAGGAGCACGATTTAAAAACTCAGTAGTCAAATTTCGAAAATAATTTTTAGTGATTTTTGAATTTTTTATTTTTTTATTTTTCAAAATAAGGCACAAAGGAATAAAAACACACACTACACTCTTTTTGTATTTTTCAGAATAGTAAAAAATGTACAGAAAAGTCCAAAGAAAATGTTTTTGTGTTTGTTATGTTTTAAAATATTTTTGATAATTTTTTAACTTTTTCTGATGTTTTCGTGATTTTCTAAAAATAAAAGGGTAAATTACAATTGGGTCCCCATCTATGGGTCTGATCCCAGAATGGGTCCCGATCTTTAAATCGTAACGATTTAGGTCCCAGGGCCATTTAGGAAATAGAAATTTTGAGGTTCATGACGAATATGCCCTTGTTGGGAAGGGAATGAGGGTTGGGTTCCAACTTTTTAATAAGGGCATACTCATCATTAGCCCCAAAAAGTTCCTTACATTAATGGCTCTGGGACCCGAATCGTTACAATTTAAAGATCGGGATCCATTCTGAGATCGGACCCATAGATTGGGACCCAAATTGTAATTTACCCAAAATAAAACAGTGGAAAATAAAGAAATCAATGCACTAACAAGAATCTTTGAAACTTAAAAATCTTCTAAGTGTCCAAAATTCCTAGAATTTATTTTTAGTATAATCTACAGATAAATATCTACAAACAGAGATTGAAATCATAATTTTTTGATTTTTCTAAAATTTTCTACATTTTTTTAAGAATTTTTGTTTTTCACATTTTTTTAGATTTTTATAAAAGATAAATAAATGAAATTGGATAGAAATTAAAAGGCAACAAAACATACCTATAGTGTTTTTTTGGGAATTTTTTGACAAGTGTTTGAATTTGTATAGATTTTCAAACTTCGAGTAGGCAAAAGTCACTGTTTTTTAAATTTCTAAATATATCAAACGTCAACAAAATGGGATGAAAAATTTATACAAGGTTAAAAACTACATCAGGAACATACACCATTTTTTCAAAATTTTTCAAACAATAAAAATATTTATTTCATCAGAGAAAGCATGCAAAGTTGTTGTTCTGGAAATGTAGGGACTAAAATGGAAATAGTTAAAGTTTCTACATTAAGTAAATAACAACAATAAACTTACGAGTGAAAAGTAGAGTTTACCCAAAGATCATGTGGTAGGCACATGCAATTGCTTTGGAACATGGGGATTCTTGTAGTTTTCATAACTTCAGGAGGTATCTTTATAATTTTGCTAAAAAGATATTGTTTTTTTTATTTCCAAATTCCATCCCTAGGGTTCCCTTGTGGGCTTCCTTTGCTCTCAAGAAAGGTGAGGAGCCAGAGGGGGCCACCGCTCGCACGTGGGCACATCGGGGTCGATCTGGGCGGCCACGGGGCGACGAAGCGGGGAGGCACGCTCGCGTAGCGGCATGAGGAGATCCTCCCCTTGGGCGGAGGTCAAAGGACGCGCGGAAGGCGCGCACCGCTGCCACGCAGCTGAAAGGAGGGAGTAGGGTCGGAGCTCTGACGGGGGGTCGCGGTGGTGTAGGGAGGATGTCGCCCTCGCGCGGCGGTTGGCGGGCGCAAAGGGTGGCGTTGGGAGGCATGGCAGGAGGCCACGCAGTGCGGAGACGATGCGGAGGGCAGGAGCACGGGGAAGCGTGGGCGCGACGGCCCATGTTGGGTCCTCGGGGCGGAGCCACTAGGCACGAGGGCTCGGCTGGAGCAGCCCGCGCGGTGCGCGGGTCCCCGACGGTGCTTGGCCGCCTGTGGGCATGGTCCAGCAGAGGAGGTCGCGACGCAATCGCTGCTGGAGGATTGTTGAAGGGAGCGTGCAGGTGGCGGGGGTGGCGGCATGCCGCTGTTGCTGTTATTTTTTTTATTTTTTTATTATTTTTTTAATAAAATAGACAGAATAGTAAAAAAAGAAACTTTTTCCTTTTGTTGTTTATAAAAACTGTAAACAAAAAGGCTGTGAATGAAATAAATTTTTATTATATTTTTTTATAACAGAACATGTAAATAGGAGTGAAAAAGAAAAAAATGTTTGAGCATTTTTTTTATTTTTTAGATGAACCTGTAAAACAAATATTAGAGAGATAGAAAACAAAAAAATTATTTTTTTATTTTCTTGCAAAACAACGGTTAGAGAGAAAACAAATATTTTTTTTAAATTTTCCTTGAAAAACAAATGTGAGATAAACAGGAAAAATTATTTTATGTCTTTTTTATTTATACACAAAAATAGGATGTATGAATGGGCGGACCTCGGCGAGATGAAAGAAGGATCCTTAGCTCCAGTCTCTGTGTGTGACCCGAGGTGGAAGATTGCGTGAGGTAGAAAAAGAAATGTAGGGATCAAGATGTGAGATGAAAAATTCAGATTCGGACGCGTATGTGTGTGGTGATAAATTTTTATGATTTTTAAGGATTAAAAACTAATAAAACTGAAGCTAAGATTGAACCTACGATTTATCCTGGAGAAAAATGATAAGGAATAAAATGGATCTCACCTATGGGTTCGGAAATGCCATGATGGCCTCGACGAAGGTCGACACGCTGTTACCGAGCGACTCGGAGGCTAGGCACCTTTCTTCAACAAGACGGCTTTCGGAGATCGGGCTCCTCTCCACCAAAGATCGATCAAGAGGAAATGAGGGAAGAGGGACCCATTAAAAAGAAGACAAAAATAAAAATGGAAAGTATCTACAAATGAGGAAGGTTTTTATTGGTCAAATTAATAAAAATATTAAATTAATTAACTAATTTCAAAATTCGGAATTAAATAAATTAAATAAATTAAGTAAATAATGGAAATCAATTAACCACCATAATGGTGGCCATTAAAGGTAAAGAATTAAATCTAATATACATGGTAAGTTATTAAATCAATTAATTCAAATAAATCCAATAAATAAAATAATTGAATATGAATTTCATAACTAAAATAGATTAATTAGTTAATGTGAGATATTTTATATTTTTTGGTGATTTTTATATAAGGAAGTTAGTTGTATACAAATATTATGTACATATAATACAATATACATATTTACAAATAAGGAAATAATTTTTATATCTTTTTTTTAAATTTTTTATTTATATATTTTTATTTTTAACAAAAATAATATTAAAAATTATGTACATTAAAAATAAATATGAATAAATATGTACAACAAATATTGGTTAAACTGCACAAAACACCCCATAAAATCGACTTTTTAACCGTAACTCCAAAAATTATGAAACCAATGCCATTTGAAAGATAATTTAATTTAGAGTATAATGGAAGTAATTTTGGTTCAATTTGAGCTCGTATGGAACTAGAACTGATTTTTCAATTATCACTTTGCAGCTTTTTCTGGGTGTAATTATTGGTAATATGTATAATATTTTATTTTACAATTATTTTTATTATTTGCAACACATTTTTATTAACAACTTTTATTTACAAAAATAATTAATTTGAGGTCAAATTGTGTATAAATAAAATAATGTAAGTTTTGTACAAATATATAGGAAAAATATTTACAAAATATTTTTGGATTTTTGAATTAAAGACCCTATCTCCCCCTACTTTATTCCTGGTCGATCAGGTCAAGTCTTGTCCTTCTCTCGAGGTTCGGGTCAGTCTGTATTTATTGCATAAATACATCCTTTATTTTTATTTTCTTTTTCTTTTCTTCTTTATTCTTTTATTTATGTACAAAAAGTATTAAAATGCATATTTAACAAATGCATGCAAAATGTAATTTTATGAAATTAGTAGGTATTTATAGGTGTTTAAATACGAAATGTAGCTAAAATAAAAGAATAAATGCGATGAATCGTGGATTCATCAGTCTCATCCCTTAGAAACCAAATCATATTGGGCACTTAAAGGTATATCAAAACTTGTTGTATAAGAGCTTATTGGAAAGGAGCAATGATATATTAAAAAAAGATGATCTCAAAGATCAAATCATAATAAAAATTAAGTTGTGATACTTAAAGGTAGAACATGGAGGAGCAGACGAAGCATGAGCGGGGATGGAGGAGCAGTGCCGATCGTATACGAACACCGGGGATGGTGGATAAGAACCTGAACGAGTGGGAAGAGGATGGGGAGAGGGAGGCGAGGGTTGACAGTCGTGGGTGCTTTCGTGAATGAGAAAGGGATCCGAGCATAGATTGGGTAAATCACTATAGGGGACAGTCGTCGACTGTCTCCTCTGTGATGATCAGGGATGGTTCACTAAAGATCGTTCCTTTTAACCTTAAATATTCTCCGATTTTCGAGTCATCAAATAGAGAAGGGACGATCAAATACTTAAGTCCAAGTTGTCAACTAGTTATCCCTAACTCTTATAATCCGCTGTGAAACTTCGTGAGTTTCTGGTATGGAACTATATTTGAGGGGTTGGGGTGCTACAACTTAATCGTTTGTAACGTCCCGGATTTAGGTCCATGCTCTGCTAACGGAGAAAACTGATCCTGATAAATTGTTGGATTCCGAGAGAGATGGATCTGTTGATAACCACCCAAAATGCTTAAGTCCAAAATTATCAAATAATTATCGCTCACTCTTATAACTCACTCTAAAATTTCGCGAGTTAACGATGTGGAAATATTTTTAGGAGTTGAGGTATTAAATACCAACTGTATGTACTTGTGAAGTCGTCTCGAGAAGAATGGCGGCGTGGACAACCTTCCTCGCAAATGAAGAAATTCGGATAGCGATGGTCCTTGTACCATGCTAAGGAGCTGAGAATGTGTTCAATATCACAACTTGCCCAAAACAAATCTTGCATATTCAAATGGCAGCATAAAATGGCATGAGATGTAAATAAACAATTATAAGGCCAACTCGGTCCAATTTCACAAAAAGCCCAACGAGTTGGCCTAATCTCTGGACAATGGCACCACATCAGCCCACTAAAAAGCCCAACATCAATAGAATCCACTAAAAAGCCCATGGGCATAAATAAATATTCCCTTAAGGGAGTGGTCAGGTATATGCTAATACAGATACATTTGTGCTTGTTATTTCTTTTTTACCAAATTTTAAAATCAGGTAAGATAAAATTGTTCCATCCATTTGCTTTTTATTTGTAAGCACAGAAAATCATTTTAATCATGCTTGAGATGATATCTAATAGAACTTTTTAAAGTGAAAATGTTCAAAAATTATTGTTATATCCAAACTCGTCCAGAAGTTTTTGGCCTTCATAAAGAGGAAGGTATTATACGAGTCTTGTTCTGCAATAAGTTTTGATATATATTAGTTACCATTAGAATCATTGATTAAATCATTTGCAATTGTACTATAGAAAACCAAAGCTTATGTCTTTTCTTTGATTAAGGTAGTTCATAGTATATACTATAATCGAAATGATTTTTTCATATTAGTGAAAAAGTGATACGAAAATAACTATGATAAAACATCATTATAATAAATTGGATCTACAATGACATTTATTTTAAAAAAATACTATATCGTTCGTCGTTGAATATATAGCGATGAGTATTATCTGTTGCTAATGATTTTTATACTACAAATTAGTGACGAAAGACTTATCTGTTACTTTATTATTAGCAACATTTTATATAGGGTTTAATGCGGTTGCCCCTAAGAGGGAGCTAACTTGCCCCCCACCCTCCCCACGCGCCATTTCGCCCATTTTTTAATTTTTTTGAAAATTTTTTCCGTGAATATTCATCACTATATCCCTATATTATGTTATTAAAATTTCATGTGAAACAGAGACTCCTACGGCATCCATCCAGACAGACATTTTTTAACGGTAAAAGAATTGCTAAAAATGACCACGTCTGGATGGAGACCGTATGAGTCTCTGTTTCGCACGAAATTTTAATAGCATAATATAGGGATATATTGATGAAATCCACAGAAGAAATTTTCAAAAAAAATAAAAAAAAACGGGGAAATTGAGGCGGGGGAGCCAAGTTAGCTCCCCCTAAGGAGGCAGCCCCATTTTACCCTTTTATATAACAACACTTATCTGTTGTTATTTTTCAAAATTTTTGAGCTAATCATCGTAAAATTTTAAAACTAAAGAAAGCACTAAGTATCTCATAATTTAACTAAAAAAGTAATAATTAACTCAAATTTGGAAACAATAGAGCATTGCTAATGATATAATGGTTTAATGAGTCTATCCTCGGAGACAGAGCCAACTTGACTACTCACATCCATATTTTTTTATTTCTTACGATATTTTCTAAAAACAAAAGGAGGGGACTTAGATCACTATATGACACAATGCTCTAATTCAAATTTCGACTCAATTAGAAATTCGTATCACATCAATCATGCTTATCAAATTTTAAAGGTATTAAAATTGTTGAAATTGACCTCGTATAGATGGAGAGGTTAAGAATATTTATTTTACACGATATTAGAATAATAATATGTCATCATCTAGGCGACAGTACCTGGTGTGTTTTAAAAAATACCTCAATAAATAAAAAAAATAGGAACAGGATTGTCAAGTTAGCTCCCCTCAGGTAGCCGTTAAATCGGTGATATAACAATGGATATGACTTACCTATATAATTAATTTCTAATATAAAAAAAATAATTTAACAACGGATAATATATTTACAAAACGGACGATATAGTTACAAATTTAAAATATGCGCCGCTGTAGAGACCATTTTTTAGTGCATATACTTCCTATCATCTTATTTTTGCGGGATGAGGACATTTATGAATATTTATCAAATAAAAAAGATGAAGCATTACATGCATTTATTTTAATAATCAGAATAACCTATTATTTGGATGTGTAATGTTAAAGATTAAATAGCTGCATTGTGATTATACTTGGAACGCTGACGATAAAAGATGCTTCCACACTCGGAAGTCCATAATTTCCAAACCAAATGCGTAGTTATTTTCCAGAGAACAGTGCAGCCAAAAGAAATAAAAAACCATCTCACAGTCAAATCCGATCGGAATAGTCTCCAAAGCGGAAAACAAAGATAGAGCCATTGCTGTACGCGTCAAAGAGAAGAATAGGACAGCTTTCTTCCCACACTTAATGCATGACAACTCAACGTCCCTCCGACGATCCAACGACCTGCAAGTTGATCCTTAGACCCATGGTGACGTTACCGGGGACCTCATAGGGCAAGGAAGAAGGGTGGTGTCTTCTACCACGCGTAGGATAGAGGTGATGTGCCTGCTGTAATCGTTCGAACCGCTCGATCTTGATCGAGCGGTTCGCACGATCTTGCACGGTACGGGTCCACCAAAAGTGCAAGATCCTGCAAACCGCTTGATCAAGATCAAACGGCTCGAGCAGGTGCAGCAGAATCTACTGCACTACACGCTACAGCAGACGATCCGCCTTCCACGTAGGATTCGTATTCGGGGAAGGGAACTCATTGACAAATATCCAAACTATTTAAACTCAAGTTAATAATTAGTAATCCGTAGTACTTATAACTCACAACCATGCCTCGTGAGTTTTAGATGTAGGACTATATTTAGAGTTGGGATGTTACAACCTCCCCCGCTTATATTCACAATGTCTTCGTTGCAACATGTCTCATCACTTATTCCTAGTGACAGTGGTGGTTGCACGCTTCGAATAACTATTTTCACTGTCAGAGGGAAATTGGTTTTGATAACATTTATAACATCTCGAACTTTGGTCCTTGATCCGTTATCGAGGAAAACAGCCCCAAACAACTTGTTGGATTCGAGCTCAATTAGGCTCGCTGACAACCGCCCAAAATGTTTGAGCCCTAGTTGTCAAGTCCTATTCCCAACCACTTATAATACACACCTACACTTTTTGAATTTTAGATGTGGAACTATGATTGGGGGTTATACCTGCCATAATGTTATACCTGCCATAATTGCAGTTATTGCGAGGTTAATTCAGATGTAACTCAATGTGAAGAAGTCGATCCTGGTCGGGCAATTTAGATTAAACTAAAAGAAATGTGACCTCCCTCAATAGAGTTTGAATATGATCTAAGCCTCGGTCATGCTTTAGTTTGAACACATGGTAGGTTCTTGGGGACTTGCCTATAATAGCTATTTTTGATGGCAGGTCTTCTAGGACTTGCCATGCCATTATTTTGTTTTGATGGTAGATCTTCAGTGATGTGCATGAGTTCATTTATTTTGATGGCAGATCTTCCACTCGCATACCAGGAGCTTGTTCATTTCAATGCTTGATCTCTTCCTCCACCAGTCATGACTCATGAGTTCCTTTATTTTGTTGGCAAGTCCCCCATCTGCCACTAGACCTAATACCACATCTCCTTCCTCTTACCTGCCACCAGCATCACCTTCACCTTCCTCCCCATTATCCCAGCACCACAGCTACCGCTACCGCTACCGCTATCATGGTCACCACAACCACCAGCACCACCATAACCGGCAACACAACTGCCGCCATCGCCCATCGCCATCAACACCGGACTGCTTTTTATGCCATTGCACACTCGCTCGCAGTTTAGCACACCATCACGCCACTTGCCGCATTATATCATCGCATTCACTTCATCGCATTGCGACGTCACTCGTTGCTACAACTAGCACGTGCAAAATTAAAGGTAAGACAGTCATCTTCCTCGTAAACTTAGCGCATATTTAATAAAAAGTATCAACCCAAAAGAGTTAAACATGTCCTTTAATACTCTCTAAACATAGCGAATCTTTGTGTACTAAAATATTACATGATCTACATCTGTTTAATTTACATGTGAAAATCTTATGTACATTTATGAATAACTTAAGATTTTACTATGTCGAATATGTGGATACCTATTGTGTGCTTGAGTATCTGCCGAATATATGTGTACTTGCTAGAAATGACCTATTTAATAAATTGGAGGGTATGGGTAGCGATTTTATAAATGGATACATGTTTGGTATTATTGATACTCGCCCCAATCCGAGAGATGAAGCCACCCTTACAAAGAGATAATAGGAAAAGGATACCCGGAGCATGCCGCTGTAACTATCATTGGAAATAAGTGATGTGTCATATCGCAACAAGGAAGATATAAATATAAGTGAGGGAGTTTGTGACACCCCAATATATCCCACATCGAATACTCACGAAGCATGAGATGGGTAATAAGTGTCAAGGATTATAACTTGTCAACTTGAGCTTAAGAATTTTGGATGGTTATTAATGGGCCCAAATCCAACAAGTAGTCAATGCCATTTTTCCTCAATAACGATCCCTAGGACAAAATCCGTTTACAAAGTCTACACTATGACTCCATACAACTCCAAACATAGATTCCCAAAGCATTCCGACATATGTAGTCCACACAGACACGCCACGACGTGGATACTCGTATCATAATCTTCTGCCCGTCCTTGTTTGTGATTATCTGAATTCCCTTCTTAGGAACAACATGAAGAGGCACCACCCGCTTAGAGTCGGAGATGAGATAAATGAAACTCACTTTACATTGTTTCCCGATATCTTTCTTCATCACTTCTCTTAAGGTTAGATTCAGCTGACGCTGACACGAGAGGGTTTGGCATCCTCTCTTATTATGTTGGGAATAAGAAAAGATATCTCGTGATTTTTCCCTTTATCTCAAGTTACTATTATTCTAGACTAGTTATTTTGTCTTGTTGAGATGTTTTGAACCTAATTCATCTCCTCAATCTGGTACGTGGCAGCCCCAAAACCGTCGACCTAAGCTCGTTGTATAGACGGAGGTCTCACTAGCCACTCAGCAAGCATAGCGGTGTCTAGGGGAAGGGCAGGCGACTCACCCCTCTGTGGAGGCTCGAAGGTGACACCTCTCAAACAAATCCCTTTGTACTTTGGTGATATATAAAACTCCTCAGGGTTAACATTACTCTTCATCCTATGCACTACTATTCTTCTACTTTCATAGAGAGGGATGATCCATTGCCTCACTGAGGAAGTAGTCCGATTACGGGTGAATCTTGTTTATCTTGTGTCATGTATGTTTCATGATTGATTATCCGTGTGTTTATATTGCTTTCAATTTTGCTATGTGCAATACACTTCCTTATTCCACAATAATTCCACTTATCCTTCTGTAATAAATAAGGTGGAATATGAAAGCACAATAAAGTTCTTATTCCACAATAATTCCACCTATCCTTGTGTAATAATTCCTTAATCTTTCTTTTTGGTCATTCTTTTCACATTTATTCAAATTTCAAGTTGTGCCAAATTTCCAAATATTGTAGCTTTGCCGAAATTGTCAAATGGACGTTGAAATCTTTGAACTATGACATACTAATTGTAGACAAATATCCACAAAGAAGAAACAACGAATGGGCACCCAAACGCCTAGTCAAAGGCATATTAAATCCTTGTATTTAATTTATCGTAATCAATTCCTATTATGAGTGATAAAAAATAGTCCATGCATAACTTTAAAAAAGATATAACATAATATATGAATAAATACGAAATCTTAGTTTACTATTTTAATACAAATCAACTAACCGTGATTATCATCTTATTTCATTATATCAGATGATTACATGCTTATGTTAACAAAAAATATTTCGCTTTCATTTATATAGAAATAGATATATATTAAACATGATATATAAACATATAACTAACAAGTAATATGGCATTGTAACAACGAACGTGAAAAGGCCACCAAACCTACAAATCAAGGTTTTAAAAACCGAAGTGAACCGGTTACCGGTTGGTTGAACCGGTTGAACCAAAAATCAGAGGAAAAACGATCAAACCATCCGATTTTTATTTATAAATTAAAAATCAGTCAAAACTGATCAAAATCCAGTTGGACCGCTTAAACCCAGTTGAACTAATTGAACCAAACCATCGGTTCAACCATCTATTTTTTGTAAAAAAAATATTTTCAATAAATTAACAAAGTACAAACTTTTTCAGAAATAATTATAATCTAGTCTCATTTTAACCCATAATATAGTACCCCTTAATATATTCTCCTCCACATGTGTCAATGACTCATTATCCATTATTCCTTCCTGCCATATGAGCATTACCTCTCTCTTCTCGCATTTTATATAAGGTTGTCCACTTAAAACAATAACAAATGAAGAAGATGTTGTCATATTCATACTATGAGAAGCAATAAATTAACATACTTATCGTTAATTAGAGTTTAAATAGTTTCAACATTATTAATTTTTTACATCACATATATGTATTTATATAAATTTTACGAAATATGATTATTTTACACTTTCGAGTTTCTTTAAGAGCATTTATACCTCTAACTTTTAAGCAACATCACGTGTGCTACTCTATTTTCTTAAAAGATTCACAATATCATCCTTATGTTGGTATAAAATAGAAGCACAACTGTACTAATAAAAGGAAATGGAAGCACAAGTGTACTAATAAAAGGCCACTACTATTGATTTCCTAAAAATATAACGGACACGTGCAATTGTATTGAAAATAAGGGTATAAGTGCTATTGGAAAAACTTGAAAGGACAAGAGTAAACAAATCCTCGAAAGATATGATGTAGCATTTTTCATATTTATTTGTACTATACACCGGTCTAACTCGATTCGACCTGGTTAAATCGTACGAACCAAACCAACAGTACAATGGTTCGGACTTTTTCGATTTCTTTGAACTGCTGACGTCATCACCCGGTTCGACCGATCGATCATATTAGTCCGCCCATAAATATAAAAAACCAATACATACCTGATTTGATATCCGATTCAGTCTTTAAACCCATGTGCCCACTGTTACTGCACTCGGCTGTACAGCATAGTATCCGACCCCGTTAAAGAAACCTTGTTATTTCTTAGTCCTTTAAATTCACCTCCATACCACACGGTTTTCGGTAAGGGTGTTCAAAACTTCTCGGTAGGTGAAGAAGATCTGGAAAGCACACCCGTACCGACATGTTTTTTTAATAACGACGTTTTCATAATCGATAAATAACCATGACAGTGTCAAAATTTTCCAAACCAAATGCCCAGTTGTTTACAGAGAAGATCCACAGTAAAGGCCAGCGAAAGAAATTAAAAACCATCTCGTGGTCAAATCAAAGCGTCTTCCCAAGTCGAAAACAACAAAAGATACATACAGCCGCAATTCGTCTACTCGGTGAATCGAGGAGAAGAACGTCAACTCTGCAAGTTGACTTCAAAGCTTCTTTAAAGACACGTAACAATGCCCCCTTTCCTCCCAAACACGCATAGGCTCCCATGGCTCCGCTCTTCTCCTCTTTACCAACACCTGCCAGCTTCTACACACCCACTCACCTCACCGGTGCCCGCCTCATCCGCGCCCTCAACGCCGTCTCCACCGACATCATCGCAGCTGCTGCCTCCCCGGCCGTCCTCCAGCGTCGCAATTCTCGCTCCCTCGCCAGGAAGGTCAGGGCACTCCACTCTCTCTTCGACTTTCTCAAGCAGAACCCACCTCCGACCTTCTCCGCTGCATCGACCCTCTGCTTCGAGGAGCTCTATACCTTGCTCCATCGCTCCAAGGCCCTCCTCGACTACTGCCATCAATCGAGCCGCTTGTGGGTATTGCTGCTCAACACAAAGATCTCTGGCTACTTCTGCAACGTCACGCAGGAGCTCTGCACGCTGCTGGACGTGCTGCCCTCATCCGAACTCGGCCTCAACGCTGACGTAGAAGAGCAGTTGGAGCTTCTGCGGCGGCATGCGAAGAGCCCCAAGCTCTACGTCGACCCCGAAGATGAGAACTTGCGGGTGAAAATCTATTCTTTCCTCGACGGGCTTGAGAATTCCCAGGTCCCCAGTCGATCCGAGCTCGAGGCCGCCTTCGTCGGTCGGTTAGCAATCCGCAATGCACGAATCTGCCTGAACGAGATGGAGTTCTTGGAGGAAGCCGCTCGCCACAAGGAAGAGCAGGTCGACGTCGAGTCTGCTGTTCTTGAGGGCGTTATAGCTCTCACTCGCTACTGCAGGTTCTTGCTGTTTGGTTGTCGTCCAGAAGATTTGGTCAAGAACAGCAGATTGCTGCAGAGGATTGGTGAGTCCTTCGCGAGCGCTCCCAAAGATCTCTGCTGCCCGATATCGCTAGAACTCATGAGAGATCCAGTTATTGTGTCGAGTGGGCAGACGTATGATCGCGAATCCATTGTAACATGGATGGACGAAGGCAATGGTACATGTCCCAGCTCCGGGCAAGTGCTGGATCATAACTACATCGTGCCCAATCTCGCTCTTCGCAGCCTCATCTTAAACTGGTGCTCCTCGAATGGCGTGGCCTACGATCCACCCGAGGACATCAACGATGATGCGGGGATTGCAGCAAACGCCGTCCCCGGTAGAGCAGCCATCGGAGCAAACAAGGCCACCATGGAGTTGTTGGTACAACAGCTCAAGGTTGGCCCGGATGAGGCCAAGTTGGTAGCAGTCAGGGAGCTCCGTGGGCTCACAAAGACCTCCGAGCATAATCGCCTACTCATTGCCGAAGCCGGAGCAGTGCCAGCTCTCCGGGATCTGCTGGGTTCATCGGATCCCTCGATGCAGGAGAATTCCATCACTGCTATACTCAATCTGTCCATCCACAAGAGCAACAAGAGCCGGTTGGCGGAGGAGGACGGCTGCCTGAGCTTGATCGTCGACGTGCTGCGTCACGGGTGCACCATGGAATCACGGGAGAATGCGGCGGCTACGCTCTTCTCGCTGTCGACGGAGCACCGATGCAGGAAACTGATCAGCAACGAGAACGGAGCGCTGGAGGCGCTCGTCGGAATGCTGCGGGACGGAACGCCGGGAGGGAGGAAGGACGCAGTGAGGGGTCTGTACAATATCTCGACGCATGACGATAGCTGCGACCGAATGGTGGAGTCGGGGGCGCTGGCGGCGCTGATAGAGGCACTGAGGGATGAGACCGTCGTGGAGGAGGCGGCCGAGGCGGTGGCATTGCTAGTCAGGAAGAAGGTGGCGGCGGAGAGGGTGGCGTGGGACGAAGCGGCGGTGGGTGTGCTGGCCGAGGTGATGAGGAGGGGGAAGGCGACGGCCAGGGAGAACGCGGCGGCGGCGATGGCGGAGATGTGCAGGAGTGGCGGGGAGGCGGTGGCAGAGGCGGTGGCGAGAGCGCCGGCGTTGGGGGCCATGGTGACGAGCTTGATGCTGACGGGGACCATGAGGGCGAGGAGGAAGGCTGCCGTGCTCGGGAAGGTGTTGAAGAGGTACGAGGAGAGGAAGGGCGGCTTCTACAGTGCGTGGCGGTGGACCGACGATGCGCCTGTGTCCATCTCGAGGCATGTACCGGTGGTGTAGATTAACCTGTGAGAAAGGGCATTATTGTGATCAGGATTTTTTTTCTGATCTGAATATGAATCCAGTTCAGAAATGAAAAATAGCTGAATACTCTGTACATTAGTTCAAATATATAGGGTATTTTTACACCATGAACCTCAAAAATATTATAAATTACCTTCTCAATCTTATATACCTCGTAATTATCATATAATCATGTAAACTTACTCTGTCTTACACCACATACTGTTGTCAACTTGAACTTTACTTCAGTCAACTTGTTGGGTTAATCTTGAGTTAATCAGACTATAGGAAAATCTGATGGTGTATCTTCCACCTTCTTCTCTCCGTCCTTCTGCTTTCTCTTTTTCTCATTTACAAGTCAAAAAAATTAATGCTATGCTCAGTGTAGATATCATGGCATCTCTGAGAGACAATGCTAGGGAGTGTCGCACGTGTGTGGTGGAGTCGGTGGGAATAGACGCGAGGGGAAGGAGGTGTCCCTCGCAGTAGGTGGTCGTTGGGCAGGGTTGGGCAGGTGCTGCCTGGAGATCATTGTCAGAGGGTTGATGGATCACCCCAAGCACCGATGAGGCCAGCCAAACCTGGAGAGTAGCGCGGACCTTAGGCTCAGGTGGTTGGGCATACTTGGCACGGATCTGTGGATTTGCAGTTGTGGTTGGAGGAGCCTTTGAGGAAAGGCATTGTCTCGTTGGATCTGAACGAAGTAATCGCCTCATTGCATATGACTAGCTTCTAGGACTTATGGAATGATGCTCGCCGTATGTCGAGCGGGCAAAATCATCTAGTGACGATATGTGCCAATGGCTTCCTTAACCATGCCTCCAAGCCTTCAATGTACGAACGTCGGAAAATTCTTTGCAGATGAAGACTCTTGCTATGCCCAAATTTGTGCGCCTAAAATTGCAAAATCAAGTTCGTTCTCTCAATCACACTCAACCTTCCAACAACATTGGGATCTTTGGCCATGTATCTCACTCATCCTTCCGACACCATCGGGATCTTTGGCCATGTATCTGAAGCAAAGGTTTATAGAACACCTCCTCCCTTGTACAAGGGATGTGTGTGTTTCTCATACGACCTTACTCATGGCACCTCCCCCTTCCTCTTGATACCAAGCGAGAGAGGTGTGATGTCAACAGGGACGAAGTTAGAATTTTCAATTTAGGAAGGTCAAATAAAAAAGAAAAATACACTACAAAGATAGTTAAATTTATGACATTTCTAAAAATATCAATATAAATATTTGCATACTAAAATCACTTATTATATTTTAAAACAAAAAAATTCATATCAATAAATTTATTTATTAAAAAATCAATTTTTTTAGTTAGCATGGATCTGAAAATAAAATTTTAATCTTGTTATAATAGTTTAAATAAGATGATGAAATAATGTGATGGATAGGAAATAAGATAAATTGGATATGCTAATATGGTGGTACAAACTAATTCCCCTTACTACTATAGATAATGTGAATTTGACTTCAAATTTATTAGCAGTATTGTTAGTTAGTATTGTTAGTTAGGATAGAGTTTCCTAATGGTTAACAATAAATCTTACTTGATTAAAATGTTATATTCTTTGTTATTTTATGTTCTTAATTTCTCTAACTTTTTGTGGAGTTTTCACGAACTCATACTTGATCTTTAGTCACGGCTAAGATAATTTTTATCCTTATTTAAGTAATTAAGCATACATTTTTCAAATGACTCATATGATATATATTTGTAATATTAAATAATAGTTTAGTAATGAAGTATCATCTTACAATAGTTTCAAATAATAAATTATTATAAGTTTTTTTATTTTTCAAATTTTATCATGTTTCAATATATTAAAAATATAAAATATCAACCCTAACCATTTTTTTGCATCATCTTAATATCGAATAAGATCGAAAGACACTACATTTTCATGCTACCAAGAAACAACCATAAAAATAGATAGCCTACAAGAATCAAAATATATAAATAAAGTGAATAATATTTCTGTTTATAAGAGAGAAATAAATAATAGGTATTATGTAGTCATTATTCTCAATAAAGTGTTTGTTGATGAAAAATATCGCATGAGGAGAAGAGGGTTCATGTTGGAAAGAAAGAAAGGGATATCAAGTTTGAGACTAGAGAGAGAGAGAGAGAGAGAGAGAGTGTTGGAAAGAAAGAAAGGGATATCAAGTTTGAGACTAGAGAGAGAGAGAGAGAGTGTGTGTGTGTGTGTTTGTGTGTGTGCATGCGTGCATGCATGTGTGTCTACCTATGCGTGTATGTAGGATTTTCTTTCAATAGGACGTTGTCCTTCCTGAGTTCAGGAAGGCTGATCTCTTTTTTCTAAAAAACACAATGACTTTAGTAGAATACGTATGTGGTTTATATTATAATGTGCAGTTTTAATATTTGTATTATAATGTGCAGTTTTTTGTGCATTGTTGTATTTATAATGTGCAGCTATAATACAAATTGTATGTGTAGTCTACTAAAGTGCTCGTGTATTTTACAAAAAGTGATCGTCCTTGCTGAACTCGGGGAGGATTGTGTCTTATTAGAAGGACCCCCTATATTAACAAAAGTAATTCTCTTTCGATTTATTAAGAGGTCACATTTGTGATGAGGGGAGAGAGAATAGATACTATATTAACAAAGTTGAATTGTCTTTCTATTGATAAGAAAATTTGGAAAAGAAAACATTTTGAATGAAGAGGCCATTCTAAACGACTCTTCTTATATAATGGGATTATCGAAAGGAGGGGGGTCCTTTAATAGCTCGTGGGCCATATCATTGATGCTCTCCTTGTTCAGTATAGTCATGTAAGGGTGCGTGTACGTGGGAGGGGGAAGACGAGGGGGAGAGGGGGAAGATAGGTAATGGTATTGTTAGTAAATATGATGTCAGATTAGGGTGGATATTTTATATTTTGGGATATTTACACCTATAATTCTGAGTAATTTCGTAATTACCCTAGAAACCCTCTATAATTACGAATTGCACCAAAGACCTTGAGTAGTGATTAACTCTTACACTCATAACCCCGTGTTAACTTCCACCTAATTTTCCGTTAACTATAACGGTATCCATCAAGTATTTTACATTTTATACCCTCTAAGTTTCTATTATTTACGTATGACAACTTCCCTCCTCCAGCCACACAACCCCCACCCCCTGTCGACATCCTCCGCCAACCTCCCCTTCCTCCCAACCACCTCCTCCTCCCTTCCTTCACTCACCGACAACTCCTCCTCCCCTCATCGACACCTCCTTCTCCCCTTCCTCCTGGAAGCCCCTCGCCTTTCCCTGCCCCCACCCCCACCGGCACCGTCATCCAAGCCCCCAGCCTCCAACCCCCTGCAAGCCCGCCCCCTCCCCTTGTGCCTTCGCACCTGCAAGCCCGCCCGCTCCCCGCGCCTGCGCACCTGCAAGCCCGCACCCTCCCCTGTGCCCCCGCACCAGCAAGCTCGCCCCCCTCCCCCCGTGTTGCACCGTCTTCGAAGCCTCCCCGCCCCCTGCACCTACAAGCTCGCCCGCCTCCCCCGCGCCCCTGCACCTGCAAACATGCCCCCTCCCCCGTGCCCCGTACCTGCAAGCCCTCCCCCTCCCCTCGTGCCCCCGCACCTGCAAGCCATCCCCCTCCCCCCGCACCCCTGCACCTGCAAGCACGTCCCCTCCCCCCGCGCCCCCGCACCTGCAAGCCCGCACCCCTCCCCCCACGCCCCTGTCCCCTCCCCCACGCCCCCGCACCTACGAGCCCGCCCCCTCCCCTCACGCCGCACCATCTTCGAAGCATCTCCTCCCCTACACCTGCAAGCCCTCCCCCTCCCCCCGCACCCACACCTACAAGTCCGTCCATCCCCCCACGCCTCCGCACCTACAAGCCAGCACCCCTCCCCCTGCAGCCCCGCACCTGCGAGCCCGCCCCCCCCGGTGATGCACCATCTTCGAAGCATCCCCACCCCCGCACCTGTAACCCCCTCCCCGCGCCCCCACACCTGCGAGCCCGCCCCCCTCCCCCCGCGCCCCGCACCTGCGAGCCGCCCCCCTCCCCCCGCACCTGTGAGCCTGCCTCCCTCCCCCCATCGTTAGCCCCTCCATGCAAGAGCCTCCCTCCCCAATCCGTCCTGGAAGCCCACAACCTACATGTTTTTTCTTTTTTTTCTTGTTAACTTTTGATTAATCCTAGTCGTTAGATCGTGTATCGATTAGATTAACTCGTTTATATGGTTGAGTTAATGAAGAAAACTAACGGAAGATTATGAGTGTAAAATGGAGTATGTATCCAAGATTCTGGGTGTAATTCATGATTATAGAGGGTTTGTGGGGTAATTACAAAATTACTCAGGGTTATATGTGTAAACATCCCTTATATTTTTTACAGAATAATTAATGACCCGTTGTATTGGAGTTAACCTCAAGATCTGTAGTGTAAGATTTAGCAAGGTTACGAGGTTAAGGTGATAATTACGAAGTATACATGGTCGAGAAGGTAAATTACAATGTTTTTAGAGTTCATGGTGTGAAAATCCCTATATATATGTGTGTATTAGATGACTTATACATGATATAAATACATTATTAATTCATAATAATTATGTCAATTATGATGAAAGAAAATATAGGAATATGCTATATGTAACTAAAGATAAAAATACAACTATATGTATATATGAAAAACGGGCAAGGAGACGAATAATTACGAATATATCAAAATGATAAACACATCCCAATCATTTTTAAGACAGATATGGACATGGACGTCAAAATATGTATAAAATAGATAAAGCGATGAACGGATATGGATAAATCGATATCTGTTTACATCCCTAATGTAGACACTAACCTAGAGTAGATCCATTGTGTGGAGGCAAATTTTTGAGGTGTAAATCCCGTTTTACAAAGTCCGCACTACACATCCAAACAATGGCTTAAGACGAGGTACAACGCCTCGTAAGCTATCCTAATCATAAGCTCCTTCGATCTTTGTGGATTGGGGTGGGAGGAATCAACGGGTATCGTATCAATACCATGTCGAAATGAAATTTCACCTAAATTTCATCCAAATTTTGATAAATTTCGATGATATTTCGTCCAATGGAACAGTATCGACATTTCGCTCGAAATTTCGGTCCAATATCGAAACCGAACTTTGGACGAAATTTCGCCGATATTTCACGAACTGAGGTAGGGCCCTACAATTAAATGCGGCAGATGGCATCTACTTTTTTTTCTTTCGATTTGGCCGTCTTTTCACATCTATTTTTCAAATTCAAGTTGCCTCCCATATCCAAATATTGCGCTTTGTGGAAATTGTCAAACCACGAAGAAGACCCAAAGGATGGGAATCCACACACCAAGTCACTGAGTCAACACTAGTTGTATAAATAAATCCGATTAATGTTGGGATTATATATAATTAAAAAATCATGCCATGGTCGAAATGTAATAGATTAGTAGTAGGCTTAATTGCTTGCTTGCTAAGAAAAGACCATGCTTAAATTAAATGATTAGAAAATGCAAATGCTGGTAAGATTGTTCGATCCAAGATTTTTATTCAGTTGTTCCATCTTCCCCTGCTCTGTTTTGCAAATCTCGAGCTCTTGTCGCCCTTACTTGTCTCTTGATTAGCTTTGTTCTTCTATTCGATGCCATGCTGACACCTCTTCTCCCTTCTCTAGGGACTCCTCTCGTGCATTGCATCAACACAATCCCAGTGGAAAATTCTTATTCTCGACTGCCGGACAAAAGTTTTTGAAGAGGTCATGACTACCAAAGATTACCGACAGAGCTTGAAAACATTGTAATACTCAAATATAGTCTCACGTTTTTTATAACTCAAAATGTATATTAAGCTTAAGCATTTTATGTGCTTGTCAACGGTTCTATTGGACCGGAACACAATAAATTGTAAGAGCTAATTTTCCACAATAGCAACCTGATGTTTAAGTTTAGGATGTTAAAAGATAGGTTAAACCCCTCTAATGGTTTGGTGGTAGAAGCAATGATCCCCACTTTAAAGGACCGGGATTCGAATCCTATTAGCAAAAAAATGCTCAAACAGATTGTTGTGATTTTTGAATTCCAATCGACATTCGAATTAGGGGCGAAAATAAAAGATATGTGGCTTTATCCCCCATTCTTTTGATTGATTTGAAAGATAAGGAAGAGATTAATATCGTAGAAAGAGACGTCGTGACGACTTCATCCTTGGATGGCTTATCTCGAGATTGAATGCCCTTATCCTGGTTTATCTCACATCTAAACATATTTGCTCAGGTTATTTCATGAGGAGGTTATAAGCTGGTAAAGAAAATAACACATTCAATATCTTACATTTTTTATATTTATTTTCATGTTTTTTTAATTATTTAAAAATATATTTTAAAGTTTAAAAATACACAAACACGATGGAAAAAAAATAAAATAAAAAATTTTATCGTAATACTCCAAGCATAGTCTCTCATTCAGTAATTTCAAAGTATGAGAGTGGGTTATAAGTAGTGGGGTCTACTAATGAACAATTTGAGCTTTAGCATTTTGGCTTATGATCAAGGGGTCAGTTGGGCCCAAGCTTAAAAAGTTATGTGGGTTAATAATCCTCGATAAGGACTCGGGTCTAGGCTTACGATATTGCAAATGACATCAGAGCGTATTTCCTCTAATAGTGGAAAAGAATAAACATGAGGTGAAGCACCTCTACGAAAGAGATAGGAGGAAGGTATATCCAAAGAGCATGCAGCCACCACTAATAGTAGGAATAAGTGACGGATCATTGCATAACGAGGACATTGCAGATGAAAGTAGGGGTGATTATAACACTCCAAGCATAGTCTGGCATCTAACAATCTCGAAGTAAGAGAGTGGGTTATAAACAGTGGGACTACTACTAGACAACGCAGGCTTAAATATTTTGGATTGTGGTCAAAGGCTCCAGCTGTGCTCAAATCCAACAATCTTTGTGGGTCAGTAATCCTCGATAACGACTTGGGTCTAGGTCTGAGATGTCACATTTACACTCATACCCTTATAAATCTTCGTAGATATACCATATCATTTCTGCAATAATGCTTGTGTCCTTAAAAAAATAATCGAGTAATACTTATGGCACATCTGGTCAGTTGACATCTCTCCCCTCCCAAATAGATGCCAAAAGTAGGAGTATATGTGTAATTTAACCATCATACTCCTTCTGAAAACCCCTACCCTCCGTCCTTCGCCCCCATCGTGACCTCCTCCATCTCGCTTCCCCACCCATCTCATCCCCTTCGGGGCACATGCCCCCTTTAAATTTTTGTAAAGAGAATATAATACATCTCATGTGTGCACCTTGGGGTTTTCAAAAATCTCATAATCTTCCATGTATATTTGTACTCAGTACTCTGGGATTCTTGGAGTTAAAAACAACCATACATGCCTTGTCTTGGGTTATTTACTCATAACTTATCTTTTAACATTAAATTATCACCAAATCCCAGTATATTTATCTTGGATCGAATTCTAATAGTAATTTCTGATATAAATAAACATGTAATAGATATTAGGGATTTTTACCCGCCAAACCCTATAATCTTTGCCAATGACCTCTACGACCTTTGAAACATCGATATTCCTCCCTCGACCCCGTAAACTTGTTAACCCTTACCCTACAGACCATGTGGTTAACCCCCATCCATTTGTCCATCAAAAGTGATCGGATTCCGTTACATTCTTTATTTCATATTAGAGATTTTTGCATCCATAACTCCCTCAGTGCTCCTCCTCGAAGCCGGCGCCCACCCCCGGCACAGCTGCCTCCCCTGCCCTGCCCGCCCGCACCGCCCACCTGCTCAAGTCCCCTGCACCGCCTACCTGCTCAAAGCATTCCCCCCCTCCCGAAGCCCCGGCAACCGCCTCCCATGCCCCCACCGGTCGCACCGCCAGAATCCCCCTTGCTCCCCCTCTCCCACACCGCTCGAAGCCTCCCTCGTCTCCCCATCCCCCATGTTGCTCGGAGCCCCCCTGCTCCCCCTCCCACACGCCACTCGAAGCCCCATGTTCCCCCTCCCCCACGCCGCTCAAAGCCCCCCTGCTCCCCCTCTCACATGTCGCTCGAAGCCCCTGATGAATCGACGTTTCATCATCTTTATTCTATCATTTTGGCCTTAAAAACCTAGTAAATGTGTATAAATAGCATTAATTTAGGCATTTTATCACTCATGCATTCTTGTGTAAATGGTGTACAAAATGCAGTTTTTAAAGCCAAAATTATAGAATAAAGAAAAGAAAAGAATAAGAATAAAATATTACAATATTTTATGACCCGAAACCCCAAGACCTGGGCATCTCGATGACTAGGTCGACAAGGAATAAAGTAGGGGGAGATAAGGACCAAAAACCAAACTTTATTTAAATTATTCTTTATTCATTTTGGGACCTATTTTTAATTCCACTTTTTATATCCAAATAAAGAAACTTTGTACATGAAAGTGGTAGATAATTAAATAAAGAAAATTACAAAATTGATTTCACTCAAAAATAATATACAGATAAAAAGTTATGATCTGAATAAAATTCTAGAATCCCAACTTCCCATACCTGTATCTCTCAAATAAAAGCTCGAAACGCATCAAAATCACCTTAAATGTATATAATTTAAAATAAGCTATTTAATGAAGGTGGTTTCGTATTTGGCGGAGCTACGGTTTGAAAGTTGAGTTTTGGACCCCTATTGTATACTTGTACAGATTAAAATATTCATTTTATTATTTATTCATTATTTTTACCATTTTATATATTTATAATTTTCTAAATATTATTTATAATAAATGTGTATATTAAAATCAGAATAAAAACTCAAAGAAAACGTAAAAATAAAATGTTTGTATATTATACCTAGATCTAATACCAATACACATACATATATAATTCATATTTTTATTTTATTAAGTGTACAAATTACATCAGAAAAATAAAATAAAAATAGATTTCAGTTCATAAAAATAAGTAATAAATTTATAAAATAATAAACAAATAAATAAAATTAAATACATAAAATAAAATTTAAATATTCAAATACATAGATATGTATACCTATATAGACCTAAAATAGTAACTTGTATTTTTATACCTCTAAAAAATAAATAAAAATCATAATAAAATAATTTATAAAATAATAAATATTTTTTTATTTAATAACCAAAAATTAATAAATTAATTTACTATTTTTAAATGAATTTACAAGAATTAATTCATGGACCAACCAGGAGGGTTGGAGAGTTGACCTTGGGTCTACTCTCTGACCCAGCGCCTGCCATGCGTCAGACCTGATTTTTTGTCCGTTTTGACGGATTTTTCTAGGTCGCATCTCACCTCCTTTCATGATGTTGTCTTCATAACTTTTCTTCCTCGTGCATCGGGCGTACACGCTCAGTGCTTGCCTTGGTCTTTGGATCGACAATTTGCTTGATATGCCTTGATCTTCTCGCCCACTCGACCACATCTTCAAAAACCCCCTTGACCTTCATTTCAAATTTGAACCTCATTTTGACCGTTCCTCCTCCCCTTGCTTGCGCTCCAGACAGGTGGTGGTGATAGCACCACCTCCAGCCAATCTGGGAGAAGCTTGACGCGTCTTTTGGACGTTTCCACCATCTCTGGCCAAGTTTGGCCGTGAGGTTTATCTCACGGTTCCCCACTACTTGAGGTTGTTTTTGTTTGTTTTTCTTTGTCCTGTAGAGTAGTTGTATCGCCTTCTTTAATTCCTGCTCTTTATTTGTTCGATTGAAGCTTGTTCAACCACCCGTCATCCTTCTCGCCGGAGCTTGCTCCGACGAGCTTCTATTTGCGCTGAATGATGACACAAAATTCCCTAAGACCCGGGTGAAGGTAATGAAACAAGGGTCGTTGCGACCCGGATCTCAGGAGATGTGTCAATCAAGAAAAAGAATCGAACCGCGAAACGAATCGAAAATCAAACAAAGCAAATCAAGCGGTCCTAGCTATGTGATTAACCTGGTATAGCTCCCAGGGTCGAACACAAGGAGCACGGATTGGCCTAGGGCCTACGAAGTAGTAAAAACAATATAAAAATAAAAGGAAATGTTTTTTAGTGGTTTTTAATAATTTTTATATTTTTTTTGGATTTTTAAAAGATAAAGAAAATAAAAGAGAACAAATATCAACACACTTGGGCAAATTATTTAACACACCAAAAATCAAGCAAAAATTAAGGAAAAATTGTTTTTATGTTTTTTAGGTTTTTAAGTGTTTTTGGTGAATTTTTGGTATTTTCTAATGGGTAAATTATTTTCTAAAAAATCAAACAGTGCGAAAAATCCTAGGTACTGTCCAGCAAGACCTAAAACTCAAAAATAAAATATTTAAGAGTCTCAACAGGCCTTGGAGGTAATTTTCCTGTAATCTAGAAAGGATAAGGAAAATTTAGGCACCCTAATTATTGTTTTTGGATTTTTAAATTAATTTTTATAATTTTTATGGGTTTTTAAGGGTTTTTCAATTTTTAGAGTTTTTAAGTGATCAAAAATAGCCAAAATTGGCTAGAAAATCAAACAACAAGCAAGAAACAGAAGCTAATTTTTTTAGAATTTTTGGGGGTGATTTTATATTTTTTTGGTATTTTTAAACCTAGACGGTAGCTAAAAACAAGGTTTTTGAATTTTTAAAAATACTAAATAAAATCAAAAATGTCCTCAAAAATTCTCAAAAATACACCACCATGGCAGGAGCCATGTGTCAAATTTTCATCGAATTTGGAGGTGGTTTGATATTTATTCAAAAATCAAAGAGGGGGCACTGTGCACAGGGACGTAAGTGCAAATACCCTAAAGTCTGAGGGCCAAGGTGCAAAAATCCCAGCAAGTCACGCGTGTGGCGCGTGCCTGGGGCACTCAGGGGCCTTTTGGTAATAAAAACCAAGTTTCTGGACTTTTTGGTAACTCGTACCAAAAGTCCAGGGGCTTGGATGCAAAAATCCCACTAAAATCCGCACATGCGCATAAACAACACTCACAGGGGCATAAATGCAATTACCAAAAAGTATTCATTCATTTCATAACCCAACAGAACTACAGGATGAAAAATGTAAATAGCCCAGCTAGACACGTGACGAAGCACGTGGACTCATACACACAAGGGCATACATGCAAATACAAACAAGCACAGGGTCCACAATGCAATTTACCCTACGTAAATAAAGTTACTAAAATATTTACAGGACTAAAAATAAAAAGACAAACTAAGAGGGGGCCCTAAGAAAATTACCCCTTTATTCGTCGACGGCTGGATTCGCGCCACGTGGAAGATCGGGCGGCTCTGGATGGTGGCGCTCTCCTTCTTTGTCTCTTGGGCCAAATCGACGCTCCAGAGGGAGCCACGTGGAGGATCGGACGGGTCAGGTCTCAGGTGGCTCTCTCTCTGCTGCTCGGACGGTTCAGATCAGCCCCTCGATCTGATCAACGGCTGCTGCTCCTCGAGAAATGGATGGTGGCGATGCAAACTGGGAGCGGGGGCTGATCGGACGGTGCTGGAGGATGGTGGAAGAACACTCCACCGGCGAACTTCGCCGGCCTCGTGCGTGAGCTGCAGTCCTCCTCAGCTGCTCCTGGTGATCGGGGAAGATGGGCGACGGCGTCCCGCAGCTGCTGGTACTGTCCGATGGCCCACCCGAGCCCTGGAGGGGCTCCGGCGAGCTCGGCGACGGTGGGCTCCTGGACCTGATGTGAGGGGGGCTCAGATGCCCTCCTTCTGACCTGCAAAACACGCCAGGAGCTTCGCAGGTCGAGGGCAAAGTGCCTCGACCCAAAGAAGCGGGGTGACGGTGGCTGGTGGGTCGGTGCGAATGAGCTCCGGCGAGCTGGGGATGGAGGAGCTCGACTCCCAGCTCCGGGGCGAGCTGGGTTGAACGAGTGGGCGTAGAACGTGCGCGAGGGAGTGGCGAGGGTGATGGTGTGCTCCGATGATCGAAATAGTACGCGAGATGGTTGGAATCAGAGGAACACGGCGAGGGGTCGATTTGGGCGAAACATGAAATTACACTAAATAGATGCGCTAAATGGATACCTGGGCGATGCGAAAGACTGGGCTGGAGCTTGGCTAGCTCCTGGTCGTCGCCTCGAAGGTCGTCACTGCCTGAGGCTCGAGCTCCAGCTAGGTGGCGGAGCACGGCGGCGCGCGGCTGCCGGATCGATGGTCCAAGCACCTCCTCCTCGCTGCAACAAGGGCCAACGCGAGCTGTCACCTCGGTGGTTACAATGGAGGTCACGGGAGTGAAGGTGGAGAGCCAAAGATGGAATGAGGAGGCGGCTGAGCTCGAGTTTTATATGGGTGCAGGTTCGGGAAGGATCGATCGGGTAGGGCGAGCTGAAGCGCGGATCCCAAGGAAGAATGTCGGGCGAGATTCCCGGATGCACGGGGGATGATTAGGACCTTAGATTAGGCGAAATGGGGATCGGGTCTGGTAGAGATAATTGGGCGAAGTCGGGTCCGCGAACAGGACCCGGGCTCTGGTGGTCCTGGGGGAGGTGTTGACCGGGGGTCAACAATCCCCCGTGGACCAATCAGAGCCCGCCAAGGGTTGAATTCTTATTTGATTTTTTTGGGGGCCTTAAATGGCCGAATTTTCAAAAACTCAAAACACAAAATATTTTTGTTTTAATTTTTTCTATTTTTTTGTGATTTTTAATTAATTTTCGGAAATAAAAATAAGGTCTATACATAGTAGCTATACATAGGTATATATACACTATATTGATTTTTGATTTTTGATTTTTAATTAGTTCTTTTTATACATTTTTATTCCTATTTAATATTTTATTTATTTATAGGATAAAAGGAGGAATAAAAGGCTATTTTTATTTTATTTTTATTATTTTTATACATAGGTTAAATAATTAGTTATATACAACTATATACATGGTATATGTACAAGATATTTTTGTATTTTTAATTTTGTAATTTTTATTTGATTTTTGTTTTGTTTCTTTTTATTTATTTTATGTACAATATGTACCAGAGAATATTTACAAAAAGTTTTGGAAATAAATAAATATATTTACAAGGTGAAATAGATGAGGATGATGGTCTATGTACAAGGTGAAGGAGTCTTTTTGGATTTTTGATTTTTATCTTTTTGTTTTGTTTTTATGCTTCATAAATATATACAAAATATGTACAAATATTTACAACATATTTTTGGATGAGGACAATATTTAATTTATTTACAAATATATACAGGTGTGAGCCCCTATCTCCCTCTACTTGGCTTTTATGCGGTCAGGCCCATGCTGAGCCCTCCCTTGGGTTAGGTTGCTCAATATTTATTCTAAATATTTCCCTCTTTTTCTTTTTCATCTTTATTCTTTTATTTTTGCACAAAAACATGCTAATTATCTATATTTACAAACATGCATGCTTTTGCTAACTTTTCCTATTTACACATATCTACATGCATTTGCATAGGTTTTTGTAGCTAAAATATAAGAATAAAGAGTGATGAATGGGTATTCATCACCCCCCTATACTATACTTTGCTAGTCCCTTAGCAAACACTTATTTGAAAAAGAAGTGAAAAAGAAAGAAAGAAAAAGAAAAAGAGAATGTACATGGATCAAGGTTGATCATTAAACTTGCCTTCATTAAATTGAGGTATGGAGCTTAATCAGATCTTTGGATTATTGATGTTTCGGAACCTTATTTAGACTTAAGCTTAAAACCTAACAGCCTCTAAGTTCCACTATTCTATAACCACGACTCCTCAATGCACCAGATCAGAACAAGTCATCAACTACAAAC
The DNA here is from genome assembly GCA_037367405.1 of Ottelia alismoides. Taxonomy (NCBI): domain Eukaryota; kingdom Viridiplantae; phylum Streptophyta; class Magnoliopsida; order Alismatales; family Hydrocharitaceae; genus Ottelia; species Ottelia alismoides. Next base: position 32,630 of record JAZKJV010004332.1, on the reverse strand, counting down.
CCTGAAGACCATGAATCTTTTCTTGTCCTGTGAAAGTGAGGTCTAAGCTCTCCACCTCAGAAATGGCAACTTGACAACCCTCCCTAACAAGGTAACTCTATGACCTCAATCTGGCCACTCTTTCCTCGAGGAGCGGGGTATTCCCTTCTAAGTTCAAGTACAACCGGCTCAAGAAGAGGGGGAAGAAGAGAATGGGTCAAGGCCAGTGTAGCCAAGTACCCTTGGGAGCTTGACCAGTGTAGCCAAGTCTCCCTGCTGCAAGCTACAACAGGTGGATCATGAAACCAAGCTTTGCTTATTGCACTTATATACATACTCCGGTGGGATTATCATTTTCTCTCAGACCCACCACTTTTTTGGAGTTCTTTTCTTTTTGCATTTTTTTTTCGAGTGCATCTATACAACATGTACATGTGCAGCATATATACAAGGAGTTTTTCCTCTTGAGCCAGTAGACTATCCCTCGTTTGAAGCTTTATTGCAACCCACAACTCCCGTCGTTAGACCTCATGGTAACCAGACCAAGTTGAGACACACTTCCTTCACTAAATGAAGAAGAGAGGTTCCGCCTAGAAGTACTACCCTCATATGCTACCCCCAGCCAAGGAAGACTGCCTCCTCACCACCTCATCCGTAGAGAGCTCGGTGCATAGTGCGGTTGTCCAAGTAAAGCCATAATCTATATGAGTCATGTGTTGTTGTTAAGTGCTCTACTTAGGCTCATTGAGATGACATGTGATCATAGCCTAGTGGACTCAAAGAATTAAGTCCCCGTGGACCTGAAAAAGCCTTAAACCTAAGCCCTATAAGGTTCCTCTTAGAAATTAGGTGGATTAAGATCTTAATCAAGCTCCATTTCTCAATTTGATTCCAGGCTAGTTTAAATGTCAACTATCATCCAGAAAAAACTATATACATATGTACAAAAAGATGCATATTTACACAAATTTTACAATCATGCAAAATTTTTGAAAAATGTTTTGAAATCATGAATGATGATGCATGAAGTGCAAGTTTTGCAAAAAGATATTTACACACATTTACACAAGATTTTTGCAAACTTTTGATTTTCAAAACATTTTGGAAAAATTTTGTACTATATACATAATTTTGATACAGAAAATATTTACACAAGCTTTACATAAAAGATTTTTGAAATCATTTTTACAAAAATACTTTGTACACTAGCTATGTATGTGCAAATAAAAGAAGATTATGTACATGAAAATTTTTAAAAATTTTTAATTTTTGTGGTTTTTAGCCATTTTTATTTATTAACACACTCACACAAAGTACGAGTTATGGCTAAAGTATATATGAAATATATACACACCCCCCTATACTTAGCTCGAACGATGTCCTCAGAATCAAGAGCGATGAAGAAGACATAACTCGTGCTATGTATAAGGAAGTGAAAAGGAAGGCTATACAAAAGGAGAGTAAAAAGTCAAGAGGGACTCGGGTCTTCCCCCTATACTTAGGATCAAGTAATCCTAAGTATAGCAGGCTGTATACTAAGGGAAAACCGAGTGGAGAATGTACATGGTCTACCCCCCCTATACTTAGGGTAAGATATCCCTAAGTATAGGCAGCAAAACAGGGGTAGACAGAAACAAAAGAAATACCCGAAGGGTCTCACATCCCCCCTATACTTAGGGTAAAGTGCACCCTAAGTATAGCATAATCATAAGATGAAGCAAGGGATGTGGGACTAAGGAATATGGTGATATGGACATCTGGATCTATGTACAGCGGAGGGTCAGTAAAGCTCAGGCGTGAGATGCATTAGATGTGAGTCAAAGACCACATCTCATGCAAAATGAATAGGGGCAAGATCCACGACCCGCGGCTCATGATCTAGAAATGGTTTGAGCCGCTGGCCGTTCACTCGGAAGGTACTCTCAGATGATAACTCAGATATGTCGATGCTACCGTTGTCGTGTACCTTCCGAACCAGATAAGGTCCTTTCCATTTGCTCTGTAGCTTCCCTGGAAATAATCTAAGCCTCGCATCAAACAGCCATACTCTCTGTCCAATCTCAAAATGTTTGTGGCTGATATGAGAATCATGCCACTCCTTGACTCTCTCCTTATAATGTAGGCTGCTTGAGAAAGCTGCATCTCTAAGCTCCTCCAGGGCAGCTAGCTCTGCCCTCCTCTGGTCTCCTATACCATCTGGATCCATAAGTATGTCTGTAACTGCCCAGAGTGACTTGTGCCTCAGCTCAACTGGTAGGTGACAGGGCTTGCCATATACGAGGCGAAAGGGAGATGTGCCCAAAGGTGTCTTGAAAGACGTCCTATATGCCCACAAGACCGAGTCCAATAGCTGTGACCAATCCTTTCGGTCAGGGCGGACGACTTTCTGCAGAATAGTCTTGATCTCCCGATTCGACACTTCGGCTAGACCATTCGTCTGTGGATGGTATGGTGTAGCAACTCGATGGTCTATGCCGAACTCGCTAGCAAGTGCCTTCACCTGGTCGTTGATGAAGTGAGATCCCCCATCAGAAATAAGAACTCGTGGAACCCCGAACCGCGTGATGATATGCTTCCTCAAGAATCTGCAAACTGTCCTCGCATCAGCGGCTCGGGCGGGGATAGCCTCCACCCAACGACTCACATAATCTACGGCCAACAGAATGTACTCAAATCCCTGACTCTTAGGGAATGGACCCATGAAATCGATGACCCATGCGTCAAAAACCTCACAGAAGTGAATGGGCTGCATCGGCATCATATCACGCTGTCCACAAGTGCCCATCCTCTGACAGTCAGTACACCTCTTCACGAACTCATCTGAGTCCTTGAAGAGGGTAGGCCACCACAAACCGGATTGGAGCACTTTCTGTGTCGTTCTCCTCCCAGAATGATGTCCTCCTGCCTCAAGCTTGTGGCAGTAAGTGAGGACGCTATGGTGTTCCTCCTGAGGAATACACCGACGCCAGACGCTATCCCCTCCTTCGTGGTAAAGGATGGGATCCTCCCAATGGTAAGACTTGGCCTTCGCGAGGAAGGTCTCAAGCCTCTGCCTGGGCCAATCTTGTGGGACTTTCCCAGTAACGAGAAAGTTCACAATATCGGCGTACCATGGGAGTGAGGCGATAGCAAGGATCGCCTCATCTGGGAAGGTATCTCTGATAGGATCAATCTGCTCAGTCTCCTCAGGCTGCTCTAATCGGGAGAGGTGATCCGCCACCACATTCTTGACTCCAGGCTTATCCTTAATCTCAATGTCGAACTCCTGGAGTAGAAGGATCCATCTAGTCAGTCTGGCCTTGGCATCCTTCTTTGCCATGAGGTACCTGATGGCGGTGTGATCTGTGAACAAAGTCACTCTGGATCCAAGGATATATGATCTGAACTTATCCAGGGCGAACACTACTGCTAGCATCTCCTTCTCTGTGACAGTATAATTCCGCTGGGCGGAATCCAATGTGCGGCTAGCATAGTGTATAGCAAATGGTACTCCATCCCTCCTCTATCCCAGCACTGCCCCTACGGCAAAATCGGAGGCGTCCGTCATGATCTCGAATGGGAGAGACCAATCAGGTGGCTGGAGGACAGGAGCCTCAATCACGCATTGCTGGAGAGTAGCAAACGACGAAAGACACTTGTCATCGACAAGGAACTCGGTGTCTTTCGTCAAAGGTCGGTCAACGGTCGGGCAATCCTGCTAAAATCATGAATGAATCTCCTGTAAAATCCAACGTGCCCCAGAAATGACCGTAACTGCCTCAGATTGGACGGCGGTGTGAGTTTCCTAATGACATCAACCTTGGCCGGATCAACCTCCATGCCCCTGTTGGAGATAATGTGGCCAAGCACCGTCCCTTGAGTCACCATGAAGTGACTCTTCTCCCAAGATAGCACCAAGTGATACTCAATACATCGCTGAAGTACTCGATCTAGGCAGTCAAGACAAGAATCAAATCCGTCGCCATAGATCGAGAAATCATCCATGAAGACCTCAAGGCACTCCCCTACCATGTCCGAAAAGATCGACATCATGCACCTCTGGAAAGTCGCAGGGGCGTTGCATAGCCCAAATGGCATGCGTCGAAAAGCGTATGTGCCGAAGGGACAGGTAAAGGTGGTCTTCTCCTGATCCTCAGGAGCGATGGCCACTTGGTTGTAGCCCGAGTACCCATCCAGGAAGCAATAATGGCTCTTCCCTGCCAGTCTCTCAATGATCTGGTCAATAAAAGGCAGGGGGAAATGGTCCTTCTTGGTGGCTTGGTTGAGTCTCCTGTAGTCAACACAAACCCTCCAAGAGGTGGGTACTCGTGTAGCAATCTCCTCTCCCGACTCACTGATCACAGTCGTGATGCCCGTCTTCTTGGGCACCACATGCAAGGGGCTGACCCACTTGGAGTCGGAAATGGGATAAATAAAACCTGCACCCCACCACTTCGATATTTCCTTCATGACAACCTCTCTCAGGTTGGGGTTCAGACGCCGCTGGAACTCACGCGACGGCTTCGCCCCATCCTCGAGATAGATGTGGTGGGAGCACACTGATGGACTAATCCCATGGAGATCTGCTACGCTCCATCCGATCGCCTTGCGGTTCTTTTCAAGAACCCCCATCAAACGGGATTCCTGCTCTCCAGTCAACTCGGCGGAAATGATGACTGGGTACATCTCTGGATCGCCCGCAAGGAATCGATACTTCAGCGAAGTAGGGAGCGGCTTCAGCTCTGGAATGCTGGGTGCCGGCAAATCTGGCTATGGAAGAAACTGAGTGAAAGCTGCAAGGTCTGCCAAATCTGCCTGGGAAAGTGAAAGCGTACTCTCGCAAACTGGATCTGGAGAAGGCGACTCTACTGCACTGTCTCTGCTCGGCTCTGCATCTACCTCCTCCTCATCAATAGGCTCAACTGGACTCAAGTCTGGCATCTGATCATAGCAATCGGCCCAATCAGACTCTGAATCCGAGGGATCTATATCAGAAACGGTGGCATCAGTACCACCGGAAAACAAGGTGGCATCAGCACCACCATCACAACTCACTGTGCTACGATCAAGGACCGGTTCTGCTGCCGCAATAGTATCCTGACCCAGGTCTGTGCTCTCCAGACTCTCCTCTGCTATCATCTCTGCCTCAGCTGTGTCTGAAAGTGGGAGAGTAGTCTGTGCCTCAAGGTCTGCCCAAGCTGCCTCATCATCTGTGATCACAAAATCACAGTCCTGGTGGATGTCTGGCTCTGCGTCTGTCAGCTGCTCTGAATCGGTACTCGCATCTGAGCGGGATCTGAATCTGGCTCTATAGTCCTCGACCGTCTCTATTTGTATACTCTCGCCCTGGACGCGAAAGTACACCTTCCCGCTATCATGATCAGTCACCGCCTTGGCTGTGGCCAAGAACGGACGACCAAGGATGATGGGGGTATCGGTCACTGACTCAGGGATCTCCATGTCCAACACTACGAAGTCCACGGGGAATTGCAGACCCTGAATCGTGACGATAACGTCTCGTAATAACCCCTTCGGGCTCTTGACAGATCGATCAGTGAACTGAAGGACTGTCCTGCTCTGTCGAAGAGTGCCCAACTCGAAGCGGTCGAGAAGGGCTGCCGGAAGAAGGTTAATCGACGATCCGCTATCTAGAAGAGTACGGTCGAACCACTGCTCACTAATCTGGCATCTGACATACGGGGCCCCTGAATCTGGCCTCTTGGCTGGCAGTCGGTTCTGGATCGCAAAGCACGTGGCTTTGGTCAGCACATGTATCTCTGAAGTGTGGTTCCTCCTCCTCCTCCTGACTGTAGTCCTCTCTCTCAAAGATCTCTGGAGAAGGGGGATGTGCTGCAAAGCCTCCTGGAGGGTCAGCTGGATGTGGAAGCGATCGATCATGCTCTGGCTGAACTCCTCAAGCTCTCTCTTTTTTGGGTCATTTTTCTTCCCCTTCCCCATCTGAAGGGCTCTAGGGAAGGGGATCACTGGGTCCTTCTCAGATGAAGGACTAGGAAAAGGTCTAAGCGGTTCAAGGACCGGATCCACACATACATCACTCACCACAGTGGGACCAGAAGAAAATAAACCTTTTCCTTTATTCATAGCAGGGTTCCGAGATACATGACCATGAGGAAAAACAACACCACTATCTGTACAAACACCGGTGGCCTCAGTACCACCACGGTCGGGCTGCTCTGCTGCTGCTGCTGAAGGTAGACGTCTCGCGGCATCAGTACCGCATGCTGGCTCGGCTGCTGCTGGAGTGGCATCAGTACCACCTCCTAGATCTGGTGAAGTGGCGGCCTCAGTACCGCCTGTGGGATCAGCATCCTTGGTGGCCTCAGTACCACCGTCATCATCTGGAGCGGCCTCAGTACCGCTCTCCTCCTCCTCCTGTGGCGCCTCGGGATGGTGCTCAGCTGAGGCGCCGCCGCCGGCTGGGGTCCTACCGCTCCTAAGCGTGGCAAAATCAACATCAAAAAGATCTGAAGAAGTATCATCAAATGGATCGCTAGGAGTGGCTAACTCAGTATGTACTACCTGCTCAGACTTTCGCTTGAGATTGTTCGGGTTCGGCTCTATCTGGGCGGGTATGGCGGCCTTCCCTCTCATCAGGTCCCGCATCTCATGGCGGAACTCATCCATCTCCCGTCTGAATGTGGCCTGCTGGTCCGTGAGGAGGCGGGCGATATCATCCAAAGCGGGGCTCTCATGGGAGAAAGACGGGTGGCCTCTCTGTGGGTGAGGTTGCGGCTGTTGGTATGGGTGAGAGGGATAAGAAGGAGGGTGCTGCTGGTGCTGGTATCCCTGGTGAGCCTGCTGCTCACGTCTCCAAGGCTGTCCCTGCTGCTGATAGGGACGAGGAACGTAGGACGACTGCTGCTGGTAGACTGGGGGCTGCTGCTGCGGCTGGTGATGGTCTCTCGGCTGGGAGTACTGCCCTCCCTGTGCTGACGGCTGCTGCTGGGGCTGGGCACCACCACTCCCCCACCTGAATCCGGGATGATCTCGTCGGATCCCAGGCTGGGGACGGTCGTACCAGATCCCGTTGACATCCATCAACGGCTCTGCATCAAAGGGGGCTGGGGGTAGTACTGCCAACGGCTGATCCGGCTGGTAGACCACCATCTGCATCTCTGGAGATGGTGGTGACTGCAAGGTGGGCTGCGGCTGCTGGTACGGCTCCGCCTGTACAAGGTGAACCTGTCTAGGCTGCACTGGGGTGCTGGAGCGCTGGGACGAGCTGCTGCTACTGCCGGCGTCGCCTCGCGACTGAAGACGGGGCTGAGAAGCCGTCTGTGTCTCCTGGAGACACATGAGCTGTGTCTTCAGGTCGCTCAAGACCTGTGCCATCTGATCCACCTGTGCTATGCTCTGGCACTGCTTCTTCTCTATCAGCTCCATGCGGTCCAGCTTCTCGTTGATGATGCCCATGTCCGCAGCTGACGACTCTAACTGTGCTGCTGCTGTGGCTGCTGCGGACGAACTGGAAGGACCTGCATCTACCCGTGCTATCCTCTGGTACTGCACGGGTCCTGGCTGATGTGGCTGGGTCTTCTGAGTGTAGAGCCGGGTCTGGGACATGACCATGTAGTTCTCTGCCATCTCCTCAAAAATAGCCCAGACCTGGTCGTGGTCCTTGGCGAAGTAGGACCCGCCACAAGAAGCGTTCACCAGACCCTGTAGCTCTGGTGACAACCCACTGAAGAAGCTCTGAACTAGGTTCGGCTTCGTGATATCGTGGTGTGGGCATCTGTCCAAAAGCTCTCTGAACCTCTCCCAAGCCTCATGGAACTGCTCGTTGGGGAACATGGAGAAGTTGCTGATCAGGGCCCTCGCTGCATTCGTCCGCCCGAGTGGATAGTACTTGTTCAAGTACTCGGTGCGGAGCTGCTCCCATGTGTACACGAATCTCCCCAAATGTTTCAGCCAGGTGGCTGCTCTATCTGCCAGTGAGAAGGGGAAGGCAATCATCCGTATGGTATCCTGGTCCACATGTCTGTCATGGACAGTACTGCAAATCATGAGAAACTCCTGTAGGTGGAGATGGGGCTCCTCTGTAGCCAGTCCATGGAACCGCGGGAGCATCTGCAAGGTGTTCGGGGGGAACTTGAAGTCCCCCACGATGGCTGGAACCACAACCCAATGGTGCATCAAGGTAGATCCGGGGTTGTGCAACTCCCGCATCGGTCTAGGTGGTCCTGCTCCTCCTGCGGCTGCTGCCGCTGCGGCGGCGGCCGCGGCTGCTGCTGCTGCTGCGGCTCGTGCCTGTGCCTCATCGGGGTCCTCGGGCTCGCTCTGTGCATCTCTCTCTGCTCTGAGCCTCTCCATCTCACGCCTCATCTCTATCATAAAAGCTCCCTGATCGCGGAGCTGCTGCTGGACTGTCTCTAACTGTGCGATCAGGGTGGAGTTGATCGCTCCCTGGTCCAGTACAAAGTGCTCGGGACGGGAGTGATCGTCAGAACTGCCTGTGCCTGCCATCTCGACGTCTGCAAAATCGAAGGAGCCCAACTCAGGTGCTGTCAAATGAATAAGTCTCTCCTCGGGCTCAGGTCTCTCGGGTAGATCAGAAAGGGGATCGAGGGGGAACAGGGTGGAGTCGTACTCGGGCTCGGAGAGCGGGTCTGAGCTCTCGCGAGCCAACCTAGATGATGAGGTAGACGCGCCCGAAAGCGGTGCAGCCAAAGGCTGCCTAAGAGATCGTCTACCCATCATCTCGATCTGGCGAGTAGGGCGGATGAGATCTGGAAAAACTATGATCGAAAAACAAACCCCCGGTTCACCAACGCAACGCGATCTGAAGACCGTGAAAGTTCGGTCAAATTATCTTGTCTGTTTTATTTGGTGAACACACAAATATCAGAGCGATTACGTGACCTGTTGGGATCTCCGCTGCTAACCCAACCGACTGGCCCGCACGGAAGAGTCGGTAGTCAGTCAAGTATAGCAACGGGGGGCTCTACCTAGTGTTCGGGTCACTCTCTCGCACATACAAACCAAGCAATGAGGGGGTTGCTCTCCCCAAGACAGAATTTTTAGGGTGAGCGAGTTTTAAGGTCGATAGTCTTAGCAGTCCCAATTTTATGGTTACTCTTTTTAGGTATTTTTCAATGCAAACAAAAATGCCTAACGAATTTTTCGGTTCTCCTGGTTATTAAGTCCAAAATCGGGGGGAGAAGTCGAAAAAGCCGATGCACGAGAAATCAATGATGCATGCAAAGTCAGAAAAGCGTACCTGCCTCCAGCTCTCTACATGCAGAGTGATCCGCGCATAAAATAAAGACAGAAAAGTAAACTAAGCTATATGATGCAACGGTAAAAAGCCGAGTCCTAAGACAAGCAACTTCTATTGATCGTGAAGAACAATAGTTAGTTAACCGAATCGAGTCCGGAGTCCGATCTTGGGAGTCACTCGGTGCCCGCCACAACGGGTCCTGCCAGCGCTGTATGTGACTCCTAACGGCACGTGGTCTCAAATCCAATTAAACTAACTTTTTAGTGAATTTTAGTAAGGTCCAATTACGTTCTATAGGAACAGATATTCTATTAAGTGTTGGGCCTTAGAAATCTTACGTCACAACCAACAAAAATCCTATGTCTAGGGGCTCGAGCAAAAACCGCGAAAAACCCGGAAAATGACAGTAAGAAAGAAAAAGAAAAGCCACGAGAAAACCGCGAAAAACCGCGAGGTCCTAATGGGTCCCCCGAGCACGCCGGTGCTCGGCGAAACAGACCCGCTACGGTCTAAGTGTCTAAAAGTCTCACAGTTCCTGTATTATTACAATAATAAATGAATTGAAAATAAACTAAGCTATCCTCTCCCACTCACTCTCTCTCTCTCTCTCGCTCTCTCCTGCGGCTTCGTAGAGAAAGAAGCCGCCTCCGAACTCCGCGGCTGCACCGGCTCCTCGAAAGTCGCCTCCGCGGTCCTCGGGCCCTCGCAAGAAAGACAGAAGAGGGTGGTCAGACCAATAAAATAATCAAATAATAAATGAAAATAAGAACAAGGGTATATATGCAAAAATGAGAAATAAAATAGTCACACAAAATCAAACAAAAATAAAATAAAAAGAAAAGAAAATCAAAATAAAACAAAATAAATCAAAAAGGAACTATGAACAAAAGCCGCGAAAAGCCGCGAGCTCCGAAGAGCCGCGAAAAGCCGCGAAAACAAAAACGAAAAGAAAGTCAAAAATAACTACTAAGCCGTGCTCCCCGGCAACGGCGCCATTCTGATGACACAAAATTCCCTAAGACCCGGGTGAAGGTAATGAAACAAGGGTCGTTGCGACCCGGATCTCAGGAGATGTGTCAATCAAGAAAAAGAATCGAACCGCGAAACGAATCGAAAATCAAACAAAGCAAATCAAGCGGTCCTAGCTATGTGATTAACCTGGTATAGCTCCCAGGGTCGAACACAAGGAGCACGGATTGGCCTAGGGCCTACGAAGTAGTAAAAACAATATAAAAATAAAAGGAAATGTTTTTTAGTGGTTTTTAATAATTTTTATATTTTTTTTGGATTTTTAAAAGATAAAGAAAATAAAAGAGACCAAATATCAACACACTTGGGAAAATTATTTAACACACCAAAAATCAAGCAAAAATTAAGGAAAAATTGTTTTTATGTTTTTTAGGTTTTTAAGTGTTTTTGGTGAATTTTTGGTATTTTTCTAATGGGTAAATTATTTTCTAAAAAATCAAACAGTGCGAAAAATCGTAGGTACTGTCCAGCAAGACCTAAAACTCAAAAATAAAATATTTAAGAGTCTCAACAGGCCTTGGAGGTAATTTTCCTGTAATCTAGAAAGGATAAGGAAAATTTAGGCACCCTAATTATTGTTTTTGGATTTTTAAATTAATTTTTATAATTTTTATGGGTTTTTAAGGGTTTTTCAATTTTTAGAGTTTTTAAGTGATGGAAAATAGCCAAAATTGGCTAGAAAATCAAACAACAAGCAAGAAACAGTAGCTAATATTTTTAGAATTTTTGGGGGTGATTTTATATTTTTTTGGTATTTTTAAACCTAGACGGTAGCTAAAAACAAGGTTTTTGAATTTTTAAAAATACTAAATAAAATAAAAAATGTCCTCAAAAATTCTCAAAAATCCAACACCATGGCAGGAGCCATGTGTCAAATTTTCATCAAATTTGGAGGTGGTTTGATATTTATTCAAAAATCAAAGAGGGGGCACTGTGCACAGGGACGTAAGTGCAAATACCCTAAAGTCTGAGGGCCAAGGTGCAAAAATCCCAGCAAGTCACGCGCGTGGCGCGTGCCTGGGGCACTCAGGGGCCTTTTGGTAATAAAAACCAAGTTTCTGGACTTTTTGGTAACTCGTACCAAAAGTCCAGGGGCTTGGATGCAAAAATCCCACTAAAATCCGCACATGCGCATAAACAACACTCACAGGGGCATAAATGCAATTACCAAAAAGTATTCATTCATTTCATAACCCAACAGAACTACAGGATGAAAAATGTAAATAGCCCAGCTAGACACGTGACGAAGCACGTGGACTCATACACACAAGGGCATACATGCAAATACAAACAAGCACAGGGTCCACAATGCAATTTACCCTACGTAAATAAAGTTACTAAAATATTTACAGGACTAAAAATAAAAAGACAAACTAAGAGGGGGCCCTAAGCAAATTACCCCTTTATTCGTCGACGGCTGGATTCGCGCCACGTGGAAGATCGGGCGGCTCTGGATGGTGGCGCTCTCCTTCTTTGTCTCTTGGGCCAAATCGACGCTCCAGAGGGAGCCACGTGGAGGATCGGACGGGTCAGGTCTCAGGTGGCTCTCTCTCTGCTGCTCGGACGGTTCAGATCAGCCCCTCGATCTGATCAACGGCTGCTGCTCCTCGAGAAATGGATGGTGGCGATGCAAACTGGGAGCGGGGGCTGATCGGACGGTGCTGGAGGATGGTGGAAGAACACTCCACCGGCGAACTTCGCCGGCCTCGTGCGTGAGCTGCAGTCCTCCTCAGCTGCTCCTGGTGATCGGGGAAGATGGGCGACGGCGTCCCGCAGCTGCTGGTACTGTCCGATGGCCCACCCGAGCCCTGGAGGGGCTCCGGCGAGCTCGGCGACGGTGGGCTCCTGGACCTGATGTGAGGGGGGCTCAGATGCCCTCCTTCTGACCTGCAAAACACGCCAGGAGCTTCGCGGGTCGAGGGCAAAGTGCCTCGACCCAAAGAAGCGGGGTGACGGTGGCTGGTGGGTCGGTGCGAATGAGCTCTGGCAAGCTGGGGATGGAGGAGCTCGACTCCCAGCTCCGGGGCGAGCTGGGTTGAACGAGTGGGCGTAGAACGTGCGCGAGGGAGTGGCGAGGGTGATGGTGTGCTCCGATGATCGAAATAGTACGCGAGATGGTCGGAATCAGAGGAACACGGCGAGGGGTCGATTTGGGCGAAACATGAAATTACACTAAATAGATGCGCTAAATGGATACCTGGGCGATGCGAAAGACTGGGCTGGAGCTTGGCTAGCTCCTGGTCGTCGCCTCGAAGGTCGTCACTGCCTGAGGCTCGAGCTCCAGCTAGGTGGCGGAGCACGGCGGCGCGCGGCTGCCGGATCGATGGTCCAAGCACCTCCTCCTCGCTGCAACAAGGGCCAATGCGAGTTGTCACCTCGGTGGTTACAATGGAGGTCACGGGAGTGAAGGTGGAGAGCCAAAGATGGAATGAGGAGGCGGCTGAGCTCGAGTTTTATATGGGTGCAGGTCCGGGAAGGATCGATCGGGTAGGGCGAGCTGAAGCGCGGATCCCAAGGAAGAATGTCGGGCGAGATTCCCGGATGCACGGGGGATGATTAGGACCTTAGATTAGGCGAAATGGGGATCGGGTCTGGTAGAGATAATTGGGCAAAGTCGGGTCCGCGAACAGGACCCGGGCTCTGGTGGTCCTGGGGGAGGTGTTGACCGGGGGTCAACAATCCCCCGTGGACCAATCAGAGCCCGCCAAGGGTTGAATTCTTATTTGATTTTTTTTGGGGCCTTAAATGGCCGAATTTTCAAAAACTCAAAACACAAAATATTTTTGTTTTAATTTTTTCTATTTTTTTGTGATTTTTAATTAATTTTCGGAAATAAAAATAAGGTCTATACATAGTAGCTATACATAGGTATATATACACTATATTGATTTTTGATTTTTGATTTTTAATTAGTTCTTTTTATACATTTTTATTCCTATTTAATATTTTATTTATTTATAGGATAAAAGGAGGAATAAAAGGCTATTTTTATTTTATTTTTATTATTTTTATACATAGGTTAAATAATTAGTTATATACAACTATATACATGGTATATGTACAAGATATTTTTGTATTTTTAATTTTGTAATTTTTATTTGATTTTTGTTTTGTTTCTTTTTATTTATTTTATGTACAATATGTACCAGAGAATATTTACAAAAAGTTTTGGAAATAAATAAATATATTTACAAGGTGAAATAGATGAGGATGATGGTCTATGTACAAGGTGAAGGAGTCTTTTTGGATTTTTGATTTTTATCTTTTTGTTTTGTTTTTATGCTTCATAAATATATACAAAATATGTACAAATATTTACAACATATTTTTGGATGAGGACAATATTTAATTTATTTACAAATATATACAGGTGTGAGCCCCTATCTCCCTCTACTTGGCTTTTATGCGGTCAGGCCCATGCTGAGCCCTCCCTTGGGTTAGGTTGCTCAATATTTATTCTAAATATTTCCCTCTTTTTCTTTTTCATCTTTATTCTTTTATTTTTGCACAAAAACATGCTAATTATCTATATTTACAAACATGCATGCTTTTGCTAACTTTTCCTATTTACACATATCTACATGCATTTGCATAGGTTTTTGTAGCTAAAATATAAGAATAAAGAGTGATGAATGGGTATTCATCACTGAACACCATCCAATCCATCCGTGTTTGCACTAGGACCTCTTGCTGTCGTCGTGTGCTTTCTTTTGCAGGTCTCAGGGACAAAAGACCCCCTCCTGGGGTCGATTTTTGCAGCAGAACGTGCTACCTGGAGCCACCTTCCATCCATGACCTCGCGACGGCGCATCGGGGCTCCTCCGCCCATTTTGGCCTAGCCACCGAGTCGGGGGACCTTCCAGGAATCGTCGGAGCACTGCTGAAGCGAAGGAGGAGGCAGGAGCACCGCCTGATCGTCGATCAAAGCTCGTACTCGGCCGTGTTCTTCCCTGTTCTTTCAGGGAGGTCCACGGCCGTTGGATCGGGCTTTGGTCTCAGAATTTATATCGGACGTCCGATCCTGTGATCCTCAGTCGTAGATCACCACCAGCATCATCTAATCAAAGCCGTCCGTGGCGAAGCGTCATCGGCACACCAGGGAGTGCCACATGTCAAGTGGAGGCACCAACACCGTCGATCCGCCCCTCGATTGGGTATTTTGTAAGTTTAACCCAGAGCTTTTTGTATTTAATATTAGATCTTTAATCATTCATCTGTTGTATTAAAAGTTTTGTAATATTTATATCTAGGACCCTATACTTTTCATATTTGCAATATCGTCCTTGCCAGCGAGGCGCACGTGCGTGAGCACGTGCGCTTGGCCATTTTGCAGTTGGACCCTCGGCCCTTTTCCTTTATCTATTTAGTCCTAAAACTTTAATATTAAGTTTACATTTTTTGGTAAAAGTTGCATCTTAGCCCTTCCATTTTGGATAATTGCATCTCAGTCCTTCCTAGGCGCGTGCGTAACACGTGCATAGTGGGCTTTTGCGGAAAAGGGCTTGCGACTCTGTCTATTTGATTTTAGTCCAGATAATTATTTATTGCATTATTTTTTTCTAGAAATTTTGCAGTCAACTCCCTGGATGTTCTGCTAATTACACAAATACCCTTATCAGCTGTGTAGTTTCTTTTTACAAAATCTATTTATTGCATGCATCTCTAAAATCCTTAAAATCACCAAAAAATTACCTTAGGTTCCTGTTGCATTGTATTATCACGACAATCTTTTATTTTGCATTTTTATTGCATTTTAATATTTATAAAAAATCAAAAACAAGCATTTCCAGCCCTGTTTGCATTATAAAATCCCTAAACATTATAAAAACTTCTTGAAAATTCCCAAAAAATATATTTTGCTTGCTTTAGTGTGTTTTAAATCTAGACCAAAAATCATAAAAAATATTAAAAGAACTCCTAAAAATTATAAAACACCAAAAACCTTCATAAAAAATTAAAAAATTCATAAAAAATATAAAAATTGTGTTTTCTTTCCTAGAATTTGCTTTATTTTATTATCTTTCAATTAAAATTAATTTGGGGAATTTTTGTTACTGTTTTCATTTTATTTCTCCATTTCAATTTCAGACTTTTATTTTATCTACTTTTTTCAGTATTTATAAGTTTAAAAATACCAAAAAATAGGAAAAATTCAGAAAAATCATAAAAACATTAGAAAAATATAAAAACCTAAAATTATTTTATTTCCTAAATTTTCCTTATTTTTACCTATTTTTATAATTATTTATTCCTCTCCTCTCTTATATTGTATATATATCTTTATTAAAAGAAAAAGAAATTATAAAAATATAAAATACAAAAAGAAAATATAAAATCAAAATATAAAAATATAAAATCAAAAATTAAATAAAAAATATAAAACTAAAAACCCACAAAAAATAGCATAAATAGACAAATCATCACATTCACAATTTTTGTGCATTTTCCCCGTTCTACCTGTCTGCTCCCTGTGTTTGACACTCTACACATACTTGCACCTATACACATCTTTGTTGTAGAGTTATAATAAATTTTAACTCCACATTCACTTTCACTGCCTTATTTGATTGTTGTGGGTTAATTGTTGTTTGAACTGCGGATTTCGCGTGAGGTCAACTCAGCGACTGTTGATTCGCCTTGTGAATCGACACGACCTCTGCAAAATTCGTGTTCAACAAATGGCGCCGTTGCCAGGGAGCAACAACGCTTAGTTCGGGTTTTTGTTTGTGATTGTGATTGTTTGTCTATTTCACGACTTTTATTTTTGCCTATTTTATTTTCCTTATTTTTTATATATCTGTTGAGTTGTCTAACCTCTTCTCTTGTTTACTTTGTGCGAGGAACCGCGGATCGAGGCAGGCGCTCCACCCTAAGTGCATGTACACCCACGTGAAGCCGGCATCTGCCAGCCTAGCGCCAAGGAGACGAAGAGAGATTTTTGAAGACCGAGCTCCATCTTTTAGTTGCATTTTCTTTTCTTGTAATTATTTTTGTAATTTATGTGTGAGAGAGAGAGACTTATTTATTGTAATAATACAAGTACTCGGACATTAGGACATTCAGACCTAATTTCCAAGTGTTTGTACACTTGGGGGCTCACCACGGCTTTTCTCAGTTTTCTTCGCATTCTTTTTTCCTTTGTTTTCCGGTCTTGATTTTATTTTCTTTTGTGTGATTGAGCCCTTAGTTGTAGGAGTTGCTTGTCGTAGCATTAGGTCCAAACACCTAATATATTTGCATGTGCCTATAGGGACGTTTTGGATTTAGTCAAATTTTGAAATTGTACTTCCCGCTAATAGCAGCTTCTCATCCTAGGGCGATTTCATCGGCTTGCATCTGCATATAGATAGATTTCAATTCTGCTGAGCATCCTTGCATGTAGAGTGCTGGAGGCAAGGTGAGCATTTACGCTTTAGCATTCATCATCGATTGCCGCTTGCATTGCTTTTCCATTCTCTATCTCTGATTTTGATCATCTAGGTGCTTAAAGGAATTGACCCCTCGTTAGGCGTGTGCATTTCTCACTAAAAACCAAAAAACTGATAACAAATAAAATTGGGTCTGCTAACATTACTCGACCCTAAAATCAATCAAAAAGAAAATCATTTGTCTTGGGGCGAGTAATCCCCTCATTGTCTTCGCTTTTACTTTCTCGCACACACACTAAGGATTAGTGCCAAAATCCCATTTCAGCCTCCTAAGTGTTTGTGCAATTCTTTGACTTCTCACCTAACTCTAAAATAGACAAGATAAAAAGATCGCTCTTTTGCGGTCTCTACCGAGTTGAGTAGGTGAATTGAGAGTTTGTATTGTGTGAGTTTTGTTTGTGATTGTTTGTGTGCATCCTAGATCGCCTCTACGCATTTGCGCCTTTTCTTCACTTCTCTTGACTTGACCATCGTGCTCTCCCGATCATTTTCTTTTGTTTCGAGATGGCCGACTGGAGCATTTTCTATCTGGACTTTGAAGATCCCTCGTTCGCTCCAGCCGGTCCACCTCCCTTTTATTAGGAGGACCCTCCTCCTATTTTTCTGATTTTTGTACATACCCGCCTCAGCCACAGTATCAGTCCTCGGATTTCTACCCACACCCACCTCCACCTTCGTATTTTCCACCTTCACATCCACCCGAGACTGACCTGTTGGAGTCACCTCTCACGATGTCCACACTTGAGACCTTGACCCAGTTCATGGGGCAAATGAATTCAAGGATTGACGACCTCACCTGCATGAATAAGAGCCGCATTGATGTTTCACGATCTGATGATGTGGAGTCATTTGAGGATTACCATGAGAGCTTGCAATTACCCAAAACACAAAAAATAAAAAAATTTTAAAAATCCAAAAAGAGTTCGGGAGACACATGATCAAGTCAGACTGTGAGGAGAGGTACCGCTTGCCAGATGTTTTGACCACACAACCTCTCACACCTTGTCCCACCTTTGACCCCGAGGATGCCGATGTACAGACTGCTCTTGGCATGCCTCGTGTATATGCGGATTCCTACTTCCTCCCTTGTATGGAGGAGGTCCAAAAATTCAAAAAAATGTTGACTGAACCCGAAGTGGTGGCCATTATTCATGAGATCATCCATGCCCCACTTCAGCAGGTCATGACTGATTTATCTGCTCCTCTTCCCAAGAAGAGAAAGCGGAGGAGCATATCTGAGTGTCATATCTTGACCATGACCACTGCCCATGCCATCTCACATCGTCCCATTCCTAGGAAAAAGAACACTGCCACGCCTTTCATTAGCTGCACCATCTCTGACCACACTTGTGATCACACTCTCCTGGACGACGACGCTTCGATTAGCATCATACCCTTCTCGCTGGTACAGTCTCTTCCCTTAGGGCCTCTCAAGAAGACCAGGATGATCGTTCAGTTTGCTGATGGATCAATCAAGAGACCGAAGGGTATTCTTGAAAATGCCGTCATTTCGATTCAGGGCATGAGCTACCATGTTGATTTTGTCGTATTGCCCATGGAGACCTCCACAGGGGAGCCTTCTCCATTCATCCTGGGACGACCATTCCTTGCCTCTGTGAGGGTCGTTATTGATTACGAATCAGGAGAGATTCGCTTCCGTCTTGCTGACTTGAGCGAAGTGTCGATCACCGCACCCACAGTTGACCAGAGACCTGCACCTGATGTGACCACACCCATCTTGGCTGACCTCGAGGACTATGACCTTGACGATACTATCAGAGAATTTTGCTGCTTATTGTATTCCACCGAGACCCGAGAATTCCTCCCTGTGGAGGAAGGCTCAGAAAGCATAGACCTCGGAGTTCCTTCTTCTAGGACTTGGCATTGTGTTGATGACATCTGTGGGATTTACACGATCGATACCATTCAGCGGAGGGCAGATTTAGAGACTAGACAGGACGGACATGATTTGACTATTGCATCGATGAGTCCGCTCCTGTTCATGTAGATTCTGACGAGACAAAGGCCGAATTTGATTTGATTGCTTTTATTCAGGAATTCGGGTATTTTGATGAGAAAGATGATCCGGTTGAGATTATAGAGGATGAATATAGTTCGACTACTTCCACCGATGAGTTCGTTCCTTTTGGTTTTGACCTGGACGACACCTCGCAGGATGATTCTAACTACACTACTTCCGATGATGATGAGTCCGTCCCATTCCACTTTGACATCAACGAGACTCCCAAGGCCAAACCTGACCATACTTCTTCCACTCACCAGTCTGTGCCTTCACACCCTAAGGCCCTTGAGGATCTCCACTCGGTCGACCCTGATCGGCTCCAGTCTACTGTGGACCCCGATGTCGACTTCCACACCAGATCTATTCCGCAGCGGTCCCACAAGAAGGTTCGCTTTCTACCTTCTTGCTCATGTGTACATCCGCCTCTGTTGTATATTCTCTTCTGTTCATCTCTGTCCATATCCCGTTTTGCTCATCACCCATCCTCGTGTTTGCCTTGCTTAGGACGCACTTTGTCCTAAGTATAGGGGGTGGATGAGCCGATTGTTCCTTCATCGTTCCGTTTCGTCGCTCCTGTTGTTGCCTATACTTGGGGCTTCTTTTACCCTAAGTATAGGGGGAGTGGTGTGTACATCCTCTGATCTCTTCTTCCATCTTTATCTCTTTTCCTTCTTTTCTTCTTTTCTTATTTTCCTTTTCTATTTTCTTTTTCTATCAAAAAGGTGCTGCCCCTTGTAGATAGTCTTCTATACTTAGGACGTACTTTGTCCTAAGTATAAGGGGTGTGCACCCTGAGTTTTCATTTATTTCGATCCTCTCCATTGTCTCCTCTTCTTGTCTATACTTAGGGATATCTTACGCTAAGTATAGGGGGAGACAATCTGAGTACGATCTATTCATTCCCACCCTTGACCCTCCCTGCTTTGTGTACAGTCTGCTATACTTAGGATTATTTGATCCTAAGTATAGGGAGGACGGTCAACTTCTCATTTATTCATTCATTCCTTCATTCGTTCTTTATTCTTTAGACTTTTCTATACTCAGTACGAGTTATGTCTTCTCTTTTCTCTCTAATCTATGAGGACATAGCTCAAGCTAAGTATAGGGGGGTCGTATATGCTACGCATATACTTTAGCCATAACTCGTACTTTCGTATTTTTCTTAATAATTATGGCTAATAATTCTTTAAAATTCATTAAAAACCTTAATAAAAAGATGTTGGTTATTCCTCAAATTCTTTTTGTATGTACTGATTAATAAATCAGGTGAAAAATGTTTTTTGCAAAATATTTGAAAAATATTTCAAAATCTTGGTGAAAATCTTTTGAAAACTATTTGGAAAACATTTTGTTACATGTTTCAACCTTTGTAAAAATGTTTTTTTTTGAAATTTATTTTCTTTGTGTGAAATAAAAATATTTGGAAAATAATTTGCAAATAGTTTGAAAAATGGTTGCAAAAATATTTTGAAAAATCTATCTATACTGTTTAAAAACCTTAGCAAAACTATTTTCAAATATGTGTACATGTTTGCAAAAATATTTGTAAAATTATTTTGGACTATAGTTTTCAAAATTGTTTGAAAAACCTGTGTCAAATAAGTTTGAGGAATAGATACATCTCACCAAAATTCACTATATATATATCTATAAAATTGACCACTTACCCTTGTGAATTCTTAAAATCCACTTCTTGTAAATATAAGAAGCATGCCCGTGTACATATTTTGTACCTAGTTTTTAGCCAAAACTTTTTGTTTTCAAAAATCCCAAAAACATTTGCAAAAATAAAATACCAAAAATAGTTGAAAAATCTCTTTGAAAAATACAAAAAAATGCATATGCATAATCTTTTCAAAAATCCATAAAAAGTTCAAAATCTTGATAATTGCATCACAAAAATATTTTCTGCATCGCATTGCATAGCATTAGTATTTTTCGGATTGAGTTTGATAGTTGAACAAGTCTAAGTAAAATCTGGAGATTGGAGCTTGATTGGACCTTAAAATCTACCTAATAACAGGAACCTTATAGGTTATGGAATTGAGGTACTTCAGGTCTAGTTGACTTAATTATTTGAGGATCACGAAACTTGGTTCAATGGATTCTTGACTGCCTAGGTAGAGTATTTCGGAGTATACTCATGACTCTTGTTGATAATGACCTAACTTGGACACATGCACCTTTCACATGTCTCAACTCAGTTGGAGTGGTGAGGGGATTGGATTTGCCGGCAATAAAGCTTCAAAAGAGGGATAGTCTACTGGCTCAAGAGGAAAAACTCCTTATGTAAATGCTGTTGTAAATAGTATTTCAAACAAAATGGACATGCCTGTATAAATATAAAATGCCTGCAAAGTATGTACATATGTTGTAAAGCCAATAAGAAAGCTTGAGTTCCAAAGTCAAATATGTGAGCTTGTAGCTGATGACTTGACAACACTGGTCTTGCATCCTAGGATAGGTAGCTACACTGGCTACCGTCCATTCTTCTCTTCACCCCCTCCTCTTGAGCTGGTTGCCACTTGAACTTAGAAGGGAATACCCCGCTCCTCGAGGAAGGAGTCATTGGATTGGGGAATCATTGGGTTGTCATATTGGAGAAGTCAGTCTCTTTATCATTTCAGTTGGGGAGAGCCACCATCACTTACATTGTACGAGTCAGATTCATAGTCGTAAGGGTTTGAGTATGAGTTGAGATATTTCTGACCTGGCTATTGAGGAGACTTGAGCAGAGTTTTGGGATTCTCAGGGATTGTTGGACTTCAAACCCGGTTCTCGTTAAGGTTCTGCCCGCACTAAAATTCCAAAGGTCCGACTTAAGCTCCAAACTTTGATTTTGTGAAGACAAGTTTGATAATTAAACTTCATCCATCTTTCTTCTTTTTCTTTTATTTGTTATTCTTTTCTGCACTTATTCCATAAGTGTTTGCTAGGGACTAGCAAAGGCAAGTATAGGGGGATGATGAATCTATGTTTCATCATCTTTATTCTATCATTTTTGGCCTTAAAAGCCTATTAAATGCGTATAAATAGCGTCAATTTAGGCATTTTATCATTCATGCATTCTTGTGTAAATAGTGTACAAAATACGATTTTTAAAGCCAAAATTATAGAATAAAGAAAAGAAAAGAAAAGAAAAAGAATAAAATATTGCTATGACCCAAAACCCTGAGACCTGGGCATCTCGATGACTAGGTCGACAAGGTATACAGTAGGGGGAGATAAGGGCCAAAAACCAATAAAAATCCCCTTTATTTAAATTATTCTTTATTCATTTTGGGACCTATTTTTAGTTCCACTGTTTATACTCCAAATAAATAAACTTTGTACATAAAAGTGGTAGAAAATTAAATAAAAAAAATTAAAAATTGATTTCACTCAAAAATAATATACAGATAAAAAGTTATGATCTGAATAAAATTCCAGAATCCCAACTTCCCAGACATGTATCTCTCAAATAAAAGCTTGAAACGCATCAAAATCATATTTAATTGTATATAATTTAAAAGAAGCTATTTAATGAAGGTGGATTCGCATTTGGCGGAGCTACAATTTGAAAGTTCAGTTTTGAACCCCTATTGTATACTTGTACAGATTAAAATATTCATTTTATTATTTATTCATTATTTTTACCATTTTATATTTTTATAATTTTGTAAATATTATTTATAATAAATGTGTATATTAAAATCAGAATAAAAACTCAAAGAAAATGTAAAAATAAAATGTTTGTATATAATACCTAGGCCTAATACCAATACACATACCTATATAATTCATATTTTTATTTTTATTAAGTGTACAAATTACATCAGAAAAATAATATAAAAATATATTTCAGTTCATAAAAATAAGTTATAAATTTATAAAATAATAAACAAAATCAATAGAATTAAATACATAAAATAAAATTTAAATATTAAAATACATTGATTTGTATACCTATGTAGACCTAAAATAGTAACTTGTATTTTTATACCTCTAAAAAATAAATAAAAATCATAATAAAATAATTTATAAAATAATAAACATTTTTTTTAATAACCAAAACTTAATAAATTAATTTGCTATTTTTAAATGAATTTACAAGAATTATTTCCAGGCTTTTTCCTGGTTGGTCCACGTGGACCAACCGGGAGGGCTGGAGAGTTGACCTCGGGTCAACTCTCTGACCCAGCGCCTGCCCATGCGTCAGACCTGGTTTTTTGTCCATTTTGATGGAATTTTCTAGGTCGCATCTCGCCTCCTTTCATGATGTGGTATTCACAACTTTTCTTCCTTGTGCATCGGGCATACACACCCAATGCTTGCCTTGGTCTTTGGATCAACGATTTGCTCGATACGCCTTGATCTTCTCGCCCACTCGACCACATCTTCAAAAACCCCCTTGACCTTCATTTCGAATTTGAACCTCATTTTGACCATTCCTCCTCCCCTTGCTTGCGCTCCCGGACCGGTGGTGGTGACAGCACCACCTCCCAGCCAATCTGGGAGAAGCTTGACGCGTCTTTTGGGCATTTCCACCATCTCCGACCAAGTTTGGCCGTGAGGTTTATCTCACGGTTCCCCACTGCTTAAGGTTGTTTTTGTTTGTTTTCCTTTGTCCTGTAGAGTAGCTGTATCGCCTTCTTTAATTCCTACTCTTTATTTTGTTCGATTGAAGCTTGTTCAACCACCCGTCATCCTTCTCACCGGAGCTTGCTCCGACGAGCTTCTATTTGCACCGAAGACCATCCAATCCATCTGCGTTTGCACTGGGACCTCTTGCTGTCGTCGTGTGCTTTCTTTTGCAGGTCTCAGGGGCAAAAGACCCCCTCCTGGGGTCGATTTTTGCAGCAGAATGTGCTACATGGAGCCACCTTCCATCCCTGACCTCGCGGCGGCGCATCGGGGCTCCTCCGCCCCATTTTGGCCCAGCTGCCGGGTCGGGGGACCTTCCAGAATCGTCGAAGCATTGTTCAAGCGAAGGAGGAGGCCGGAGCACCGCCTAATCGCCGATCAAAGCTCGTACTCGACTGTGTTCTTCATGTTCTTTCAGGGAGGTCCACGGCCATTGGATCGGGCTTTGGTCCCAGAATTTACATCGGTCGTCCGATCCTGCGATCCTCAGCCATAGATCGCCACCAGCATCATCTAATCAAAGCTGTCCGTGGCGAAGCGTCATCGGCACACCAAGGAGTGCCACGTGTCAAGTAGAGGCACCAACACCGTCGATCCGCCCCTCGACTGGGTATTTTGCAAGTTTAACCCAGAGCTTTTTGTATTTAATATTAGATCTTTAATCATTCATCTGTTGTATTAAAAGTTTTGTGATATTTATATCTAGGACCCTGTACTTTTCGTATTTGCAGTATTGTCCATGCCAGCAGGAGGCGTACGTGCGCGAGCACGTGCACTTGACCATTTTGCAGCAGGAACCTCGGCCCTTTTCCTTTATCTATTTAGTCCTAAAACTTTAATATTAAGTTTAAATTTTTTGGTAAAAGTTGCATCTTAGCCCTTCCATTTTGGATAATTGCGTCTCAGTCCTTCCTAGGCGCGTGCGTAGCACGTGCATAGTGGGCTTTTTGCGGAAAAGGCTTGCGACTCTGTCTATTTGATTTTAGTCCAGATAATTATTTATTGCATTATATTTTTCTGGAAATTTTGCAGTCAACTCCATGGATGTTCTGTTAATTACACAAATGCCCTTGTCATCTGTGTAGTTTCTTTTTGCTATATCTATTTATTGCATGCATCTCTAAATTCCTAAAAATCACCAAAAAATTACCTTAGGTTCTTGTTGCATTGTATTATCATGACATATTTTTATTTTGCATTTTTATTGCATTTTAATATTTATAAAAAAATCAAAAACAGCATTTTCAACCCTGTTTGCATTATAAAATCCTCAAATATTTAAAAACTTCTTGAAAATTCCCAAAAAAATATATTTTGCTTATTTTAGTGTGTTTAAATCCAGACCAAAAATCATAAAAATATAAAAGAAAACTCCTAAAAATTATAAAACACCAAAAACCTTCATAAAAATTTATAAAATTCATAAAAAAATATAAAAATTGTGTTTTCTTTCCCATAATTTTCTTTATTTTGTTATCTTTCAATTAAAATTAATTTGGGGAATTTTTGTTACTGTTTTTCATTTTATTTCTCTATTTCAATTTCAAACTTTTATTTTATCTATTGTTTTCAGTATTTATGAGTTTAAAAATACCGAAAAATAGGAAAAATCCAGAAAAATCATAAAAACATTAGAAAAATATAAAAAGCCTAAAAATGTTTTATTTCCTAAATTTTCCTTATTTTTACTTATTTTTATAAATATTTATTCCTCTCCTCTCTTATATTGTATATATTACTTTATTAAAAGAAAAAGAAATTATAAAAATACAAAATACAAAAAGAAAATATAAAATCAAAATATAAAAATATAAAATCAAAAAATTAAATAAAAAAATATAAAATTAAAAACCCATAAAAAATAGCATAGATAGACAAATCATCACATTCACGATTTTTGTGCATTTTGTCCCGTTCTACCTGTCTGCTCCCTGTGTTCGACACTCTACACATACTTACACCTATACACATCTTTGTTGTAGAGTTATAATAAATTTTAACTCCACATTCACTTTAACTGTCTTATTTGATTGTTGTGGGTTCATTGTTGTTTGAACTGCGGGATTTTGCATGAGGTCAACTCAGCGACTGTTGATTCGCCTTGTGAATCGACACGACCTCTGCAAATTCGTGTTCAACACCCCCTCTGCTCCCTTCCCCACGCCGGTCGACCCACTGCCAACAAGATCCACCTCCTCCATGTTGACTCCCCACCCCACACCCAACCTCCCCGCACGTACCATTCAGATGGCCGATCTAGTCCGATGTTGCCCTCCGACCCTAGCCCTCCCTGTCCTCCTCCCCTGGCCCTCCTTCGACCATGGGAATGATGGTCTCAGCGTCATCAGTGACGAGATTGTCCAGTATGAAGACGACCTCGATGACACTGATGAAGGCGAAAGGGAGGAAATTGAGGCGGAGGAAGTGGCGGTCCGGCTGCTTGACGGGGAAGGAGAGAGAAGAAGAAAGGAGGGAGAGTAGAAGAAAACCTACCATTGGATTGCAAGGGTTAGATTAACTCAACTTAAACTCAAGCTAGTTAACTCAAAAAGTCTCAAATTAATGGCAAGGTCTATAGGGTAAGACGGAGCAAGTTTAGGGGGTCGAGGGAGGAATATCGATGTTTCAAAGATCGTAGAGATCATTGGCAAAGATTATAGGGTCTGCCGGGTAAAAATACATAGATATTATACGATAGTTATCTTATTGCTATTCACATAAATGTAAAGAACCATACAAAATTAATCAACTATTTGTCACACTACAATAGAATGCGTTTATGTGATGTTTTTTTCTAAAAATTGCAATTATATTATATGTTGTTAAATATACAATGACAATATAATTATTTCAAAAAAATATTTTTTTATTGAAACTAGTGACAAATGTCATATTTATTGCTATATCATTAGCAATGATCTATATGATGATGCTTATGTATTGTTACTAATCAAAATTTTGCCTAATGTCGCTAATTTTTCAACTAAAATAGTGATAAATTTTAAGAAAAATATCACTCTAGACCCATTATGTTGTAATGTCAAATTCGATTACCACGTAATGAGATATTAACTAGATCTCTAGTTTTATTAACAAATTTTAAAATTTGTTGGTCAATCTTAGAGTTTATCATTACTTTTATTGCTATAACTAAATTGCCCAAATATGTATCTAGGTGTATCATATTCGTGCAATTTTATGCATATGCGTTAAATTAATATTTCAAATTATTTATAAAAAATGTATTAAATGATGTATAATATATTTTAAATTTTATACAGTTTGGAATAAACATAGTTTATGTTAGGGATTTTTACCCGGCAGACCCTGTAAGCTTTTGCAATTACCGCTACGACCTCTGAAACATCCTAATTCCTCCCCCGACCCTGTAAACTTGCTCCGTCTTACCCAACAAACCCTACCATCAATTTTAACTATATTGAGTCAAATACTTGGGTTAATCTTGAGTTAACCTAACCAGTTTGCCATTGAACGGTTAGGATTACCAAGTCGTCGATCGGGGAGGAGGGGGCGAGCCTCTACGTCACCTTCCTCCGTCCCCGCCCGCAACCTCCGCCGCTACGGCTCCTGGGCCGTCGTCACTAGCGCCACCGTCGTCACCGAGGGTCTGGACGTGGGATCCTGGCTGTCGTATCCCTACGCAAGGGGTGTAGCAACCCATAGCAGCAGAGGGGGGCGCCTCCCATAGTCGGGCTCCATCGTCGCCGAGCGGGGGAGGGGGGGGGGCTCCATCGTTGGCTGCTAGGGGTGGAGGGGGGCTTTGTCGTGGGCTCCATCGGGGGGAGGGGGGGATGCAACGTCACCGACCGGGGAGGGGCCAGCCGAAGCAAAGGGGCCAGCCGAAGCAGCAACAACGGGGGGGAGGGGGGCTCCAACGTCACCGACCGGGGAGGGCGGCGCGGGTCGGCAAGGGAGGTCCGACCAGCAGGTGGCTTCACAGGTGGCCGCGCGGGGGTTGGGTGCAGGGGAGGTGGTTGCGCGGTCGGGGGGCCTTCGATGCGGGGGTGGGCTTCGATCAGGCGGCAGTCGAGCAGGGGAGGTCCGGCCAGCGGGTGGCTTCGCAGGTGGCCGCGCGGGGTTGGGTGCAGGGGAGGTAGCCGGGGGAGGGGGGGGTCGCATGGGAGGAGGCGGGCCGGCGGGAGGAGGGGTCGACGTCGAGCAGGGGAGGTCCGGTTGCAGGTGGCCTGCGTGCGATGAGGGAGTGGCATGAATGGTAAATTTGATAAATAAAATGGGTATATCGTAAAGGAAGATAACAGAATCTGGTTAGTTTTAACGGTCAAATGGATGGGAGATAACCACAGGGTTTATAGGATAAAGGTTAACAAGTTTACGGGGTCGAGGGAGGAATTACGATGTTTCAAAGGTCGTAGCGGTAATTGCAAAAGATTCCAGGGTCTGCCGGGTAAAAATCCTTTATGTTATGAGAAGTCGATCCATAAGATTAGATTTAAAAAAATCAAAAATACTAGAACACAAGTAATTTATGAAAAAAAGGATACAAAATATCATAAAAAACCTAGACACCCTTGGTCAGATTTCTAAAAAGGAGTTTGAAATGATTACTAATATGGAAAATACATATGACATAATCTATCCTTTTTAGAGTCAACGTTATAAAATTATCATGATAGTATTGAAACTAACAAGTGATTTTTTTAACTTGTGCCCCCTCCTTAAAATTGTTCTAACTCCGTCCCTGAGTCTAGCCAAACATGGAGAGTTGCGCGGACCTTAGGCTCACGATGGTTGGGCATACCTAGCACCGATCTGTGGATTTGCAGTTGTGGTTGAAGGAGCCTTCGAGGAAAGGCATTGTCTCGCCGGATCTGAATGACGTAACCGCCTCATTGCATATGACTAGATTCTAAGACATATGGAACGATGCTCATCGTGTGTCGAGCGGGCAAAATTGTCTAGTGACGATATGTGCCAGTGGCTTCCTCAACCATGCCTCCAAGCCTTCAATGTACGAACGTCGGAAAATTCTTTGAGGATGAAGACTCTTGCTATGCCCAATTTTGTGCACCTAAAATTGCAATATCAAGTTCGTTCTCTCAATTGCACTCATCCTTCCAACAACATTGGTATCTTTGGCCATGTATCTCACTCATCATTCCGATGACATTGGGATCTTTAGCCATGTATTGAGGCAAAGGGTTGTAGACACCTCCTCCCTTATATAGGGGATGTGCATGTTTCTCATATGACCTTGGTCATGGCACCTCCCCCCTTCCTCTTGATACCAAGCGAGAGAGGTGTGATGTCAACGAGGACGGAGTCAGAATTTTCAATTTGGGAAGGTCAAATAAAAAAGAAAAATACACTACAAAGATAGCTAAATTTATGTCATTTCTAAAAATATCAATATAAATATTTGCATACTAAAATCATTTCTTATATTTTAAAATCAAAATTTTCATATCAATAAAGTTGTTTATAAAAAAAATCGATTTTTAGTTAGCATGGATCCTGAAAATAAAATTTTAATCTTGTTATAATATTTTTAATAAGACAATGAAATAATGTGATGGATAGGAAATAAGATAAATCGGATATGCTATATGGTAGTACAAATTAATTCCCTTTACTA
The DNA here is from genome assembly GCA_037367405.1 of Ottelia alismoides. NCBI lineage: Eukaryota > Viridiplantae > Streptophyta > Magnoliopsida > Alismatales > Hydrocharitaceae > Ottelia > Ottelia alismoides. Next base: position 3,717 of record JAZKJV010004332.1, on the reverse strand, counting down.
GTATAGATAATCTGACTTAGACTATTCAAATCTATTAGCAGTATTATTGGGATGGATAGAGTTTCCTAATGGTTAGCAATAAACCTTACTTGATTAAAGTTTTATATTCTTTGTTTTTTTATGTTCCTAATTTCTCTAACTTTTTGTAGATTTTTCATGAAAATTTCCCTTCTTATGATCTTCCTTGATATTTAGTCACGGTTAAGATAATTTTTATCCTTATTTTAGCAATTAAGCATTCATTTTCAAATATCTCATATAATATTTATTTTTAATATTAAATAATAGTTTGGTAATGAAATATCATCTTACAATAATTTCAAAAAATAAAGTATTATAATTTCCTTTTATTTTCAAAGTTTATCATGTTTCAACATATGAAAAATATAAAATATCAGCTCTAACAAAATTTTTGCATAATCTCATAATCAAACAAGATCAAAAGACATTAAAATTTCATGCTACTAAGAAACAACCATAAGAATAAATCGCCTATAAGAATCAAAATGCATAAATAAAATGAATGATATTTTTGTTTATAAGAAAAAAATAAAGAATAGATATTATGTAGTCATTATTCTCAAGGAAGTGTTTGTTGATGAAAAAGATCGCACGAGGAGAAGAGGGTTCATGTTGGAAAGAAAGAAAGGTATATCAAGTTTGAGACTAAAGAGAATATATATAGGGGAAAATGGGGGCCGTCCCATTTTTATCCCATTTTTTTGGAAAATAAAAATATGTATTTTCATCACTATATCCATTTAATATATCATTCAAATTTTGTTAGAAATATAGACTCATATGCCCTCCATATGAAATAGGTAATTTTAACGGTCTTGTAATTGTTGTAATAGACCTGTTTTAGATAGAGTGTATATGAGTATTTGTTTCTGACAAACTTTGAATGGCATATTAGGGGGGATATAATGATGAAAATACATATTTTTATTTTCCAAAAAAAATGAAAAAAATGGGAGAAAATGGAGCGGGAGAACCTCCTTGGCTACTCCTAAGGAACAACCATGTTTTCCTCATTATATATATAGAGAGAAAGAGAGAGAGGAGTGATCCTATGAGAACAAAAAGTTGTGAGAGCATGGGAGGAGTGATTCTCGATCACTAGATCATGTCTTCTCTCTCCTGGTTGAATCTAGTGGTTTAGAATCACTCCTCTCATGCTCTCATAGCTTTTTGCTTTCACATGATCACTCATATATATATATATATATGGGGGCAGGGAGCCTGCACCATGGGGTGTAGGAAACTCCCTGCACCCACCCCATTTTTCGACTATTTGTTTTATTTTTTTGAAATAAAAGTTGGGGGATTTACTTAATATGTTAAGGAGAATATGTGTTTCAAGTTTCATGCAAAACAAACATTCCTAACATCTTCATCTACGCAGGGTCGATTTCAGCAATTCTGAGACTGTTAAAATTTGGTAGTCTTGATGGAGATGATAGAAGTTTCGAATTAAGTTGAATTTGGAGAGACAACATGCTGATACATTGTGATCTAAATCCCCCAAGGTTCCATTTCAAAAAAATCAAAAAATAATGAAAAATTAGGCTGGGTGTAGGGAGTTACCCTGCACCCGCCAAGGTAGGCTCCTTTTTCCCTATATATATATATAGAGAGAGAGAGGTGATCTTGTGAGAGCATGCATTCTGTACCACTAGATTATGTCTTCTCTCTCATGATCTTCTCTCTCCTGGTTGAATCTAGTGGTCCAGAATGCATGCTTTCATGCTCTCACAGGTTTTGGCTCTCATAGGATCATGCCTATCTCTCTCTGTGTGTGTGTGGATTTAATGGAGCTGCCCTTGCATCATTTTTGATATTTTTTATTTTTTTGGAAAATATTGTCATGTATATGCATCCTTATATCCCTCCTATATGTCATTCGAATTTCATCAGAAACAGAGACTCATATACCCTCCATCTAGAACAGAAAATTTTAACGGTCTTAAAACTGCTGTAATCGTACATGTTCTAGATGGAGGGTATAAGAGTCTCTATTTCTGACGAAATTCGAATACATATAGGAGGGATATAGGGATGAATATACATGATGATGTTTTTCAAAAACAAATACCGAAAATGATGCGGGGGCGGCCATGTTGGCTGCAGCAAGGGGGCATCCCCATTAATATATATAGGAAATATTTCCAATGAGGTGCACATTTCCTGGGTGCATGGAAAGCCCATCATCCTAACCATACGCAATCAATCCGATGGTTGTCATTAATAGCTCGTTATTAATATATTTTTAACGTTGAAAAACCCATTATGGTCATTTTAACATATTCTAAATTTAGAATGCAACAAATATCTCCACAATTATCTCCTCTCCTCTCTCTTCCTTTCTCTCCCCCCGTCTCTCTCGATCTCGATTGTCGCACAAGGTTCCTCTCCTCCATCTCTCTCTCTCTCTCGACGGCGGTATGAGGGGAGGAGGTTGCTGCTCGTCGGTGATGGCGTGCAAGATGGTGGATGCAACGCGCTGCTCTATGATGGCCAGTGATGACATTCTCCAAGGTTGTTTTCTTGTATGTAATAAAGGTGGTGTCATGTGGGGGTGATGGCTACGCGTGGAGGAGGTGGATTATGGAGGAGAAGGTTGGAGGGGAGCGTGAATGGAGGTGTGTGGGCGGAGGAGGATGTGCATGGAGGAGGTGGGTCGTGGAGGAGAAGGGTGGAGGAGGTGCGGGTAGAGTAAGGATGCTGAAGATGGAGGGCGTGCCCAGTTTTTTACAATCAGAGATCCTTTTTTGCAATCTCAGGTATTTTTTACAATCTCAGATTATTTTTTACAATCTCATATCATTTTTTACAAATTTCAGACTGTTTTTTCACATTTATTTAAATTCCATGATATGGTAAAAACTATTTAAATGAGATAAATGTTGCCCACACTACCTACGATAACATATGGGAGTATCTACCAAGTTGAACGAGTCATGTTGAACTTGGACTCGGATTTATCTCGAAAATACGATTCGAATTCGAATTCAGACTCAGATAACGTTCGAGAGGGGGATTTTACAATCTCAGACCAGAATTTACTAATACCATGACATTTCCTACATATATTGAGACTTTTTTACAAAGACATTACCAAATTTATAATTACAACAATAATTGTATTACTAACTGTGATCTTATTCTACAATGCAGGATACAAATTTTACAATGTGGATTCGAATTTTACAAAGATGCTTGGCATTCTACAGAGCGCGAAAGTACTGTACATTTTGTGAAAAACGCACATATATATAAAAAAGTAGCTCTCTTTCGATTTATTAAGAGGTCACTTTTGTGATGAGGAGAGAGAGAATAGATACCGTATTTAACAACATTAAATTTTCTTCCATTTATAAGAAAGTTTGAAAAAAGAAAAACATAGTGAATGAAGAGGCCAATCTAATCGAGTTTTCCTAAGTAATATGTGATTCTCGAAAGAAGAGGGGTCCTTTAAACTCCTGGACCATATCATCGAGGCTCTCCTTGTTCACTCTAGCATCCTCGAGAGTCGAGGCACCGTCTTAAGGACCTTAGTGCTCTTGTCAAAGAATTCGTTGTTGATATCTTTGAACTTGGCATGCATAGTGATCTGCTTGAAATCGATACAGTTATCTTAATTTAGTTGATGAAGTTATCGATAAGATATTTGTCGCGATTTTTGTATCCAACATTCAGCTTTTTTATAGGGTTGAA